>CAUYSK010125027.1:0-13250 GCA_963575035.1 Avahi laniger | reverse complement strand
AATTCTCAGTGTCTTCTGACTAGCAATATTTGTCTTCCAAGTGTTTATAGAAATTCAACTAGTGGTCAAAAATTGACTAAAGGACTCAAAAATGAATTTAAGGGGTCATGGAAGTATTCTGCACCTCAGTGGGGCAATGGTCACACAAATGTATGCTTTTATCAAAGCTCATCAAAATGTGCACTTAAGATCTGTGTATTTCACTGCATGTAGATTTTACTACGATAAAAATATCCAGCTAAAAACTAAAAAAAATTAAGGGCTTTTGTGAGAAAAGTTAAAAAACAAAGTAGAATAAGCCTTATAACTCAATATCATTTGTATAAATTAAAAATACATCTACACAAAACAAGAATATATGTTTTATCAAAGACAGACAAAACGCAACACTCAACAGTATAGAACGGTTGTTGTGCTTGGGTGGGAAGGAGGAGAAGGAGTCGGATATTCCTATAATGGGGATAAACAAGTAAAATGGGAATTTTCTTGCATGGACCTTTCAAGTATATATTCCTTTCAGGTGCAACCTTCTTTATAGAAATTCAAAATTTAAAGAAAATATGTTATTAAAATTGCGTGAAGAGTCCTGTTAAAGAAAATTTTACATATTTACATTGTGAATTTATCTCTTGGCTATTCCAGTCTACTTGAGAGTAAAATTTCATTAAACTTGAACTATGAAAATTTTTCTCAGTATAGTCAAAAATAACAATAGATCAACAAAATAATACACAGAAAACTCTGAAATGCACAAGGCTGATTTTTGGTAAGAAAACAGAACAAGAGAAAATAGGTCTGTGGCAAAGCAATCAAACTGCAATTCTGTTTTTCACACGTATTGAATAAGAGATTTGCACCAGCCATTTATACAGGGGCGATTTTCACAGAGTCCTGAGAGTCAGCGTTGAATTTCTTTATGGAAAGTTAAGATGTACAACTTTGCAAATAGAATGAATGAATATTAAAATGCAGGCTATTGATTTATGAAGAATATTTGCGCAAGCATCATAGGCCCCATGTTAAGACAAAAATTACAAGGGCAGAGGTCACTTCCAAGATAAGTTTCAGCCTTGGAAGATGTTTCAGAGATCCCCAACTAGAGAATTGTTGGTTCCAAATTAGATAAGATTATGGATTTTAAACTATAGAGTCAATATCACAAGGTTATAAGCATGACATTGCAAAATATGAGAATGTTAGGATGTATTATTTAACCAACAATAAACACACATATGTGACTTTTGTTGTAAGTATGTGAAAAAAACTATGCATTCTATGCCTTTCTGGTGTGTTCTTTGCAGGGTTCATAATATTGTTTTAGTTATAGTATGAAGTATTTTTATTTGTCTTTATTATTATTTTTTAAATGTGTCTTCAAGATGGTAAATATTATTGTGGTATAATTCTAGTTAAGTAAAACTCCCCCAGAAAATTAAGTGATAGTCTCAAAGACTTTGTTACAGGTCAGTCAAAACTTTATTACAGCCCCTGTGTATTATTCTTGTGAATGCAGGGGCTTCACAGGATCATTAATTTCATTTCTTCTGATGTGCTCAATAACACTTTATAAAAATCACACACCCTCACCTATCTAAAAGTATTTAAGTGAATGGATTTGTATAAGTTTGTGTGCATAATTTTATTTTAAACTATAATGTAGGTACCATCACTAAATTCTGTTGAAGAATTGGTTACCTCATATATTTTTGTTTCCTTTAATTTGCAAAATAATTTTAAGGAAAATATTAATATATATATACACATGTATTTAATCTAGAAATACAAAGCTCCATATAATCAAATCTAGATTTTTTATTTTTAGAAACAGCTCTTTAATACCTATCCTTTAGAATATGAAAAGTTCATGTATACTCTTTAGAATCAAATTAGAATAAGTTAGTAAAAAGAAAAGTAGACTAATGCTGTTAGATTTTCTGTGTTTTTCACTCTTTCTCACATGGAATGTAGTTTCCTAAGGTTAGGAAAGAACTGTGACATTTTAATGTTATTGTCTACCTCTACTCTCTATAAACCATTATTTTTATTCTTTCTGATTTAGATAATCATGTGATATAATTAATACGTGTGACATCCAAAGCACAAATAAAAGAATGATAATTCATTCTTAGATATGTCCTCTTTTAATATTGTTTCACAATGAAAATATGGACCTTGTGGTAAAAACAAAATTTCTCCTCTTTGTTTAAAAACACAAAAACCATATGGAACCACTGTAAAACTTGTGACTCAGCTTCTTGTACTCTTTTATGATATAAATAGCTCTATCAAAGGTTGTGCAAATCTTTTTAAGTAATGAAAATTTCTATTGGTCTTTTCCTTACACATTAAATTGAGCCAGATATTCTGATTACTCTCAAAAGCTGTCAAATTGTTACAATAATTAAAAATGTGTCAAAGTGTGCAGTATTTATATGGTAATTTCATTTAAGCTTTCAGGGCACTATTGAAACATGTTTCAACCTTAAATGGAGATCCAAGAAGAGGCTTTTGAAGTAAATTGTTTACATTGATTTGGAATCCCATAAACCTTTATAATAAACTATCCTCTTTGAATTGACAACCTTGCTTAATTCAGCAGAAAATTGCTTTCTGACTGTTTTGGAAACACACTTAGAAGATCAGCAGAATCCAAAGAATTCATCCTGTGATGATGTTGAAGGAAGGCTCTAAAATCCCTTTGATGAATAGGCAGAATTGACGACATATGAACAGCCTGCTTATGGAGAACTGAGCTCCTAACCTCAACTGAAGGAGGTGCCGGAGGTGAGCAAGTCTCGCCACAGTGCCTGGCACAAGCTGGACACCCAGATGATGACTCCTGTAAAACAGCAGCAGATAAACTGGTACCTCCTCAAAACCTTCTTCTCTCGGGAATGAGCATAGAACTTAGATTCTTTCTGTGTTTAAGCAACTCTTAAGTAGCACTTCACACACTTTCATAAAACAAATTACATCAGAGTAGCTATGGTTTGTGAAAAGATAAAAAAATAAAAGAAAAATGAGCAATATCTTAAAAAACACAGCCTTTGAGAAGCCAGTTGTGCTAGAGGAGAAATTCTTACGGGAAATTAAAACATTTCCATCAAATTTACCCAAAAAAAGGATACCATACTATCTACTGTTTCATGATTAAGAAAATATACAAGGCCCTTTTTTATTATCATGCCTATATTTCCTGGCTTACTAACAACTGTGAAAAGTTATATTGAGAGTCAGCTATGTACTGAAAGAAAGGAGAGATTAAAGTCATACACTAAGCAGCAAACAGGATGCCTGAGTCTGCATGCCGCACTGCCATTTACTAAGTGGCCTTGGCAAATTTCCCAGTCTCTGTAATAGTTATATCCTAGCAGTGTCATACGGATTGAATGAGTTAATATATGTTAAGCACTCAGGACAGTCTGGCAAATAATGGAGGCTATGTAAGTGCTGACTTATTAATATTTTGTTATTACACTATAAGCACTAATTTTCTGTAATCAGAGAATGGAAGAGCAATGCAAAGGAGCCTTGATGTTCCAAGCAAGTAGGTACTCAAGTTTATCCAATGGTGTTTCTATCAAATACGAAAAGTTAATGTCTAAATACTGGATGAGAGGAGCACGCTTTACTCTGGAATCATGCAGGGCTGAGGCTGTCTACGATTACTTCCTTCCCGTCTCTTGTCTTCTGCACAGGGGAAGCTCAACAGCAGTGAAGGAAATGAGTCCAACACACAGTGGGCAGCAGAGCCATTGATGCAGGAAGAATTCTGATGGTATCATTTGAGTGCCTGGATTCTTGCAGCCTTCTTTACCTCTAAATTTCCAATGTATGTAAGTGAATAAATTGCTTATTTTTGACTTAAACTACTTTTACTTGAATTCCTGTTAATTGTGATGGACAGAGTGACAACTAAAAAAAATATTACAAATGGAAATTCCTAAAATGTAGATTTGACTGAATAAAACATGGAGTGAATGAAAATATGGATCTCACATTTTGCAATAATGCAAGAGCATGGAAGCTGGCGGATCTATCGCTTACTGTATCTTGGTGTTGAACCATGTGTCAATCACAATGGAAGCTTTTGCCTCTTTGTAGAGAAACATCAGACTGCTGATGTGTTTATTATCTCCTATAACTTCCAGCAATATCCAAATGGAAAGAGTCAAGTTTCAGTCTAAGCTGTTCTACCTGAGAGCAGATAGAGAAAAATTTACAGCTTTAAGAAAGGTCCTCGGACTGCAACCAGTGACGGTCAAGGATTAGATGATCATAAATTTTGCAGGATTGCAAAAAGTTGAATTCCCCGTTGTACACTAAGTTAAATTCTGTGTTCTAGATTAATACCAACAAACCTAAAACAGAAAATGCAGTGATAAATAAGTTTGAAAATTAGGAGGATTTGGGGCAACAGGGTCAGGGGTGAAGGTGCTTGATGCCCTAGGCCTCTTCCAAACACTTGGTGTTCTGCTGTCCCTTGTGTAGCACAAGTGTAATTTCCTACATTTAAACAAGCTTTTCAACTGGGATGAAGCCTGGAGGCAAAAGGCAAGTAAGCTCTGCTTCAACATCTCTGTGTGTGATTTTCCGTTGTTGCGAGGCTGACAACACCGCCTTTTAAGTGGGAAATCAGGAGCAAGGACAAAACCTACATGCCAATTGCTAAGGGACAGAACGTACTCGGAGGCTGTCTCATGAAATTCTGACTAGTAGAAGTTCTGGCCTTGACTACCAGCTAATGGAATCCATAAAAGCCAGTCAATAAGTGTTTTATGAGGGCTGAATTGTCAGAGAATCTAAGTCTGGCACACGGGAGCCTCTGATTGCTCAATGCCTCAGTTAATTTTTTTTAGGTGAACATTTATATAATTGTGGAATGGAAAAAGGACTTTTGAAACAAAATAATAAGGTCAGATCATTAAAGGGAAACACATTTAACGCTAAAATTGGAAATATTGGTACCTCAAAAATGACTACAAATAAAAATCAAAAGATAAACTGAAAATAGTAGTCACATAACCCTTAATATATTTCAGAAATCAATATAAATTTATGGATACACTAATAGAAAAATAGGAAAAGATAAGTTAATGTGTAATTCATAAAAAGAAAAACTAGTCAGTAAATATCTAATAATGAAATAAAAGTTATTTAATAAAATAAATATATTAAACAAGGTAATTTTTTAAATCTATCAAACCAGCAAAGTATTTAAGGAAATGGGCACCTCTATGTGCTGCGGTGGTGGGAGGGAGAGAAGAAATTGTTTAAATATTTTCATTGAATAAGTTGGCAAGAGATATATTTTTTAAAAACGTTAAAGTATTCATACCTTTTAACCTAGTAAATCTTTTTCTACAAATTAATCCAATAGAAATGACTAGTGAGGTGAACAAAAATTCATATACTCTGTAAAAAATATATTTCTACATTATAATACCTTTTAAAATTAATTTGTTTAATTTTTTAATTATTATACATACGTAATAGTTGTACACATTTATAGCGTATATGTGAAATTTTGATACAAGCATAAAATTAATGGGTAATGATCAAGTCAGGGTATTTGGGGTGTCTATCAGCTCAAGCGTTTATCATTTATTTGTTAGGAAACTTACATTTCTACTTTTTTTAGTTATTTTGAAATACAAAATAAATTATTAACTATAGTTACCACCCTGTAGTCCTATCAAACACTAGAAATTATTCCCTCTAACAGCATTATTGTACTTACTAACCATCCCTCTTTATCAGCCCCTATTGCCTTTCCCAGTCTCTGGTAATAATCACTCTACTCTCTATCTGTATGAGATCAATTTGTTTTTAGCTTGTGGGAGCTAAATATTAATATTAATGAGAACATATAACATTTGTCTTTCTGTGACTAGCTTATTTCACTTAACATAATGTCCTCCAGTTCCATCCATTTTGCTACAAATGACAAGATTTGGTTCTTTTTTTATGGCTGAGTAATACTCCATTGTGTATGTGTACCACATTTTCTTTGTCCGTTCATCTACTGATGGACATTTAGGTTGATTCCATATCTTGGATATTGTGAATAGTGCTGCACTAAATGTAGGAGTGCAGATATGTCTTTTTTATACTGATGTCCTTTTTTTTGGATGTATACCCAACAGTGGGCTTGCTGGGTCACATGGTAGTTTCATTTTTAGTTTTGTGAGGAACTTCCATACTGTTCTCCATAGTGACTATACTAATTTACATTCCCACCAACATTGTACAAGTGTTCCTCTTTCTCCACATCCTTGCCAGCATCTGTTATTGCTTGTCTTTTTGATACAAGCCATTTTAACTGAGTGAGATGATACCTCATTGTTGTTTTTATTTGCATTTCTCTGATGATCAGTGATGTTGAACATTTTTTCATATACCTGTTGGACATTTGTCTGTCTTCTTTTGGGTAATGTCTATTCAGATCTTTTGTCCATTTTTTAAATTAAATTATTTGGGTTTTTTGCTATTGAGTTGTTTGAGCTCCTTATATACGCTGGTTATTAATCCCTTGTCCAATGGGAAGTTTGCAGATATTTTCTCCCATTCTGTTGGTTGTTTCTTCACTCTGTTTATTGTTTCCTTTGCTGTGCAGAAGCTTTTTAGCTTGATATCCCATTTATCCATATTTGCTTTGGTTGCCTGTGCTTTTGAGGCCTTACTCAAGAAATCTTTGTCCAGAGCAATTTCCTGGAGTGTTTCCCTAATGTTTTCATAAAACTGGCACAACCAGCAACTGAACTGCTACTGAGCTGGTATAGTCACCAGCAATGGAAGTCCTCCTAGTGTGCCTTTCAAGGAAGCAAGAACCTACAGTGAGCAGAGCCCCAGACATCCAGATAGGCAGGACAAAAAATTTGCACTAAGTCAGGGTGGGAAAACTTGGCTTCTTCTGCCCATCTGAATATGATATAAGTTCTGGACATGTAACTGCCATTACCAGGATCTTTTCCTCTATTTCTAAATGAAAAGTATTAAATTTTTCCTCCCAATATGCTATGGATAAATTAGTCACATTTTATAGGATCCTGAGAAAGCATTTGTACATCTGATCAATCAGAGATCCTGAATTTGGAGTTGAATAGGGGAATTAGTATTATTGGATAGCATAGCAACTAAATGTTACTGGAGAAAGAAACTAGATGTTACCCTTTGGCAAAGAATAATTCCACTTTCATTTACACATTGAAGAGCTAGTTGGGACACTTGAAATTATAGTAGTTCCCGTCCTTATCTACAGTGGATGTGTTCCAAGACTCCCACTGGATGCTTCAAACTGGAGGTACTACCCCTTCTGACTGCCATCCGTCAGAGCATGTTTCTATTCATGTCTTCCACCCACAAACTTAATGTCTTTTTCATTTTAACTAAGACTTATAGCACGCCATGGCCATAACTTTTGCAGTTTGAGGTTTGACAACAAAACTAGTACACATTTCTTTTTCTTCTTTACAATCTCATGGATAGATTTAGTCTTACCATAGATCTTAGCAACTTCTGATAGGATTTTTTTCTCTTAAGTTGAAAACTTTTACCTTTTCACTTAAAAGAAGAACTTTAGGACTTCTCTTTGGCATATCCAAATTGCCATCATCACTACTCTCAGGCTTCGGGCCATTTTTCATTTTTAAGTAGAATAAGGGTTTCTTGAACACAAGCACTGCTATACCTGTACAGTTGGTTTAATAATTGAGTTGGTTAATAAGTGATTTAATGGGTGGTTTGCATCCACTGCATGGATACACTGGATGAAGAAATGATTCATGTCCTGAGCTGAATGAGGCAGGATGTGTGAGATTTCATCACACTACTCAGAACAGCTTGCAATGTAAAACTTATCAATTGTTATTTCTGGAATTTTCCATTTTGTATTTTCGGGCAGTAGTATACCTTGGGTAACCTGATACCATGGAAAGCAAAAACCACAGATGAGGGAGGACTAACTGTACAGATATTGACATAGGTTCAAAGACTAAACATGAAGAGAAAATGGCAAAGCCACAGTTTTGGACAATTCAACATTTGATATAAATAGGACACACACTCACAAATAAAGATCATGGAGTCAAAGCGACAAATATGTCAGTTATTTCTTACATTACATCATAAATCAGGGGAATTTAAATTTAAATTCTAAGAGGGATTACAATGAAACTTGATAAGCCAAATCTAAAACTTAAAAGAAAAAAAGTAAATGTACAAGAATCACCAAAACAAATTTTTCTTCATTTAAAAAAATTTAATAGCTTTGTTGAAACATAATTGGCATACAATAAACTGTATACATTTAAGTATATATTTTGATAAATTTTGATATGCGTATGTTCCTATTAAAACATTCCACACTCAAGCTTTGTAATTCCGCCCTCCTGCCGCTACCTGCCGCTCTCTGGGTATAAATACATTTGTGAGTTAATGTTTATCTTTCATCACTTTAAAGTTGCTCCATTATCTTCAGGCTCATGCTGTTTCTGGTGAGCAATCTAATGTCATCCTTATCTTTGTGTCTTTATATTATGTAATGTGTCTTTTTTCCTCTGGTTACTTTAAAGATTTTGTCTTTATCACTAGCTTTGGGCAGTTTGATCCTGATGTGCTTGATGTTTTAAAGCTATGTGTCTTTTTGCCCTTTGAGTTTGTTGAACTTTATACTGTGCATTATATTAATAGGTTTTTTTTTATCAAATTTGTAACATTTTAGTCATGATTTCTTCAAATTATTTTCTGCACCATTTCTCTTCTTTCCTTCTGGGACATTAATCAGACATACATTAGGTTGCTTGAAGTTGTCACATAGCTCACTGACTCTCTCTTCATTTTTTTTGTTTTTTTAGTTTTTTTGCTATTTTATATACTATAGTCTCTATTGCTATGCTTTAAAGTTCATAAATTATTTCTGCTCCAATATCTAATCAGCCATCAATCCCATCCAGAGTATCTTTTATTTTGGATAAAATTTTTAGTTTTAGAAATTTGATTTGGATCTTTTCTGTGTCTTCCATGTTTTCACTTCATACGCTCAATCTTTCCTCTAGCTTTTCAACCATGTGAAATACAGCTATACTAACTATTAATGTCTGCTAATAATAATGCATGGGTTAGCTCTGGATTTCTGCTGATTGAGTTTTCTACTAATTTGGAGTTGTAGCTTTCTGCTTTCTACATGCCTTTCTTGTAGATTCTAGATATCGTGGATCTTACCATCTTAGGTGCTGGACATTTTTGCATTGATATAAATATTGTTGAGCTTTGTTCTGAGATGCAGTCAAGTAACTTAGGAAGAGTCCCTGCTTTTGAGATTTTTCAGGTATGCCAGAGCCGCGTTTGTGCTAGAGCTGATTACACCCACCTTGGGTTCCGTGCGTGCTGGCTCCATCGTCCGCAGTCGGGAAGCCCACCAGGCGGTGCCTCTGTTTCTGCTGCCTGTGCCGTTGGCTCGAACACCAAGGCAGTAAGCTGTGGCAGCTGTAGAGTTGACCTTGATTATTCCTTGTTTTTCATTGATCACTGTCCTTTTTTCCTGATATCCAATATCTTGAAAACTATTGTTTCCTATATTTTTGTCCATATTTTAGTTGTTTCAGTTGGGAGGGTAAATCTGGTCCCTGTTGTTCCGTCTCCATTGAAGGTAGAAATCAACGAAGACAATTTAGAGCAAAAGATACTAGAGAATTTGCTCTGTAAGAAAATACAGTCACACATCACTTAGAAAAGGGGACACGTTCTAGGAAATGGGTCGTCAGGCGACGTCGTCATTGCGCGAGCGTCACAGAGTGCACACCTCGGCTGCGGTGCCGCCCGTTGCTCCCGGCTGCACCCTGCGCAGCTACTGCCCTGAACACTGCGGGCAACTCGAGCACGGAAAGTGTGTTTGTGTATCTGAACACATCTCAACATAGGAAAGTCACAGTAAAAATACAGTACGAAGGGTAAAAAGTGGTTCACCCCATAGATCACTGACGGTGAATGGAGCTTGCGGGACTGGAAGTTGGTTTGGGTGAGTCAGTGATGAGCAGTGAGTGGCTCTGAAGGCCTGCGACATCACTGTGCACTGCCTTAGACTTTATAAACACTTAAACTTAGGCTACACTAAATTTATTTTAAAATTCCTTTCTTCAATTATAAATTAACTTTATTTAGCTTACTGTAATATTTTACTTATAAATGTTTTGATTTTTTAAGTTTTTGACTCTTATAATAACAGCTTAAAATGAACACATTGTACGGTTGTATAAAAATCTTTTATTTCTTTGTATCCTTATTCTGTAAGCTTTTTTCTATATTTTTATTTTTTATTTTTACTTTTAAACTTCTTTTTTAAAAACTAAAAAGTAAGACACAAACACACACCTTAGCCTAGGCCTACACAGGGTCAGGATGATCGGTATCACTGCTTCCACCTCCCATCTTGTCCCACTGGAAGGTCTGCAGGGACACTGTCGCACGTGGAGCTGTCATCTCCTGTGGTAACAATGCCTTCTTCTGGATAGCTCCTGAAGGACATGCCTGAGGCTGTTTTACACTTAACTTTTTTTTTACAAGTAGAAAGAGTACACTTAAAATAATGATAAAAGTGTATATAGTAAATGCATAAATGAGTAACACAGTCATTTGTTATCATTATCAAGTATTATGCACTATATTTATGTGCTATACTTTTATATGCTTGGCAATACACTAGGGTTGTTTACACCAGCATCATCACAAACTCCTAAGTAACGCATTGTGCTGCAACATTAGGATGGCCATGACATCACTAGGCAATAGGAATTTTTAAGTTCCCTTATATTCTAATGGGACCACCTTTGTATATGCAGTTCATCATTGATTGAAACATTATGCAGCATATGACTGTAATTAAAATATTGGCTATTTAGGGTGGAATTAAAAAACTGCTCTATTGGACAGACAATGATATGTATGTATATGGATGATTGATATTGAATAATGATAACTTTTTTGACTTAGTGAAGAACCTACAGACTACTTTGCAATGGTATTGGAAACATTTACAAGTATTTAGCAAAACTACAGTTATATACCTTCTTCATCTTACTCACACACACATACACACACACACACACACACAAATTCTGGTTGGATTAAAGATCTAAAATAGAATAAATAACATAAATAGTTTTAAAAGAAAAATGAGAATAATTTCATGACTGTTAGTTATGTAAGTAAAACAAAACTATGAGCCATAATGTTAGATTAATAAATTTGACTATATTAAAATTTAAAAAGTCTGCACCACCCAAAATCTCCACCATTAACAGTTTGAAAAGATAAATAACAGATGGGGACAAGTACACATACAACAGCCATTGAACTAACATTAAAATATGTAAAGGGATTACCAAACAATGAAAAGCAGAGCAGAAAATATAAACAAGTATGGTACTTACAAAACACAGAATGTGTATAGTCAAAGAACATAAGCAGCAGGGTCCAGCATTTTAAAAAATATTACATAGGCAAAAATTAGTTTGTTAATGCCAACTGTTGTAGGGTTAAGAGAAATTAGTAGGCCTCCAAAATTTTAAAATTGTGTGTATGTGGGTTAATGTCCAACAATTTCATTTCTTTTTACATGCCAGATTTAACACCATACTTAAGAACAAAGGGAATAAATGGAGAATTTCATTGCAATATTGTTTATTATTATAAAAAGTTTGGAAACAAATTATATTTCTATTAGTGAGAAAATAAACTATAAATAAATTGTATATACATTATAGCATACAATATGTCAGGTTAAAAATAATATTGAAAAGTCTCTACAGGGATTATTTTGGTGATAGTGGATGGGGTAGGAAGCAATTTTTACAATAAAGCATGTAATATGATATCTTCTCTGCCAAAAACACAAACACGTGCAGCAACACTGTATATTTGTCTAAATACTTCATTGTATGTATTAGGTGTATTTAAAGTATAAAAAAGCCTGGAAATACACTCATTAATCTAATAATCTGGGATAAAAACAGGCATTACCTACAGTAGTCAAAAGGAATTTGACCTTAGTCTATAATCTTCAATTTTTAACAATGAGAATTCATTCTACATCCCTTACTTAATGACATAAATAATGTTATAAAGGATTGTATAAGCAAACGAATGCTAAAATATGAATTATAAGTGTGGGAAGAAGTATGCATGTGAGGGTCTCTCTGTGCATGCTAGGAAGCAACTGCTGCCGTGTGATGGGGACCTGTCCCTTTCGTGCACAGTATCTCTTCCTCCTTTTCCGGTTAATAGAACCATTCGATTCCTTTCTGTGGTTTTACTTTGTTTTGTTTTGCTTTAAAACTAGTTCAAATTAGGTTTGTATCACTTGTAACTGAACAAATTCTTGTTTTCTTAGTAGCACATTATCTGTTCCATTGTCTATTATGTTTTAAATATATAAAGACAGCACATTACTATGTAACTTTTTGTTTCTCTTTAAGAAATGGGTCACTAACCAAGTGCAAAGCATGAGTTTTAATCTCATGGGGATGAAAACGCAGACTCAGAAAGGAATGATGCTTCGGAAATTTGCGAAATGTCTACATGATTAAAATGAACAAGATTTTCATTTGTATATGCTTTCAGTGAGGGTACCAATCTGAGGTATGTGGGATTAAAACTGTAGACTAGGAAGAGGAGCCAAGATAGCGGATGAGAAAAGCCGCCAGTCAGAGTGTCTCTGCAAAAAAGATGAATTTTAGAAGAAAGAGAAAAAAATAAGCTAGCAGAGAAAAAAATAAGCTAGCAGAGAAACATAGATCGGGTGAGGGTGGGAAGGAAGGGTGCCTGAAACTACAGGAGACTCCACAGGAAGATGCTACGGAGGAGAACTGGAAGAAGAAAGGTCCCTAGAGGTTTGGAGATCAGCGACAAGGGCAGGTGGAGCGGTTAACTTCCCCCTCCCTTGCATCTCGGACTGCTGGTGGCTCCTGAGCTGCTGGAGAGACCTGCGGTCACCAGCCCAGAGACGGCTGCCACCAGTGAGCAGTGGCCTCCTGAGGACAGGGCACCAGGCTCTCAACTCCCTCGGGGCACCTCCCGCCCGCAGACCCGAGCTGACAGGCAGGCGCCACAGGGCTCCATTCTCTCCTTCCCCTTCCCTACCCGCAGCTGCCCAGAGAGACAATTTAGTCGCCACCTGGAGGTAGCTAAATTGCTCATTTATGTTTAGGTTAATGATGTAATGCTTAGGGAGTTCTAGAAATGCTTTCTCTGCA
>CAUYSK010125026.1:0-36793 GCA_963575035.1 Avahi laniger | reverse complement strand
GTGGTGGGTTAAATCAAGGAATAAATGTTTGCAAAATGAAAGTTGTAAGGAGCACCTCCTATCATCACGCAGTTCAAAACCAAACAATAGCAAATAGGACGGGCTCACTGAACACTTCCATACCACATCGTTCATTGTGGTGCATTAGACTTCACGAGTCTTTATTTTACAATAATTTAAATTTACTCATTCGTTCATTTTTTTTTTTTTTTTTTTTTGAGACAGAGTCTCATTCTTTTTGCCCGGGCTAGAGTGAGTGCTGTGGTGTCAGCCTAGCTCACAGCAACCTCACATTCCTGGGCTCAAGCGATCCTTCTGCCTCAGCCTCCCGAGTAGCTGGGACTACAGGCATACACCACCATGCCCGGCTAATTTTTTCTGTATATTTTTAGTTGTCTGATTAATTTCTTTCTATTTTTAGTAGAGACGGGGTCTCGCTCTTGCTCAGGCTGGTTTCGAACTCCTGAGCTCAAACAATCCGCCTGCCTCAGCCTCCCAGAGAGCTAGGATTACAGGTGTGAGGCGTAGCGGGATTTGATGGGCACCAAGATAATCCCCCAAATCTCTCTCCCACCAGTGAGAAAAACAATGCAGTATAGTGATGAGGGGACTAGGTTAGGCCTCAGGGGGCTGGAGTCCTAATCCCGGCTCTGCCATTTATTATGTGTTACCTTGAGCTAGTTACTTAGCTTCTATAGGACTCAGTGTCCTCATCAATAAAATGGTCATGATAATATACCATGTTATTCTCAGGACGAAATGGGAACACGCATTAAGTACCTAATGCAACACGAGTCACATGGCACATGCTCAATATACGGTCGCTTCTATTACTTCTACAAATGCAGGGACCTGCGTTTGGCCTAACAATGCCAAAAGCATTGTCATTTTATAAGTGACAGTATAGCAGTAGTTGCTCTGAACACCTATACATAAATGCACAGATAAGTTAACTTCCATTGCTTGGAACTAAAAATCTTAATAGGCAAATCCTCAGCTTGCTTTGTCAACCTAGGAAAGGAAGTTGCCTAGAGAAGCATGAGAGAGGGTGGTTCCGAGAAAATTAAATCACTTCAGCAGAATATGAGGTTTAAAATTAAGCACAGGAAAAAAAATGAGTGTTTTAGTTGCTAAGTATAACAGAATTTGGAGGTTCTGCACATATACCAAAGAGTATTTTAAGAATAGCAATTGTTCACATGGACACATTTGGACAAAACCAAAATTGGTTTGAGTCAATCGTAGCTTGGAAAACACAAGAAAGGGACACCACATACAACACAGCAGGACCACAGGAGTCTCGCTCAGAGAAAGTCTGATATCAGTGACATTCTCCAGTTGTCCTTGCCATTATCTGCTGCCCAGTGAGCTGTGCTTGGTAGAAGAATCTGACCCCTGGATCCAGACGAAGCCCTTGACAATAAATGCCTCCCAGGGTGGGCAGGGCCCTGTAGTCCCACCGAGAGGAGCTGCAGACCAGGACTGCTCTGGCCCTGCCATGAGTTGCTCTCGGTTCAGTGGAGAAGGTGGGCACAAACTGAAAACAAAACCAAACAACTTGACTGAATGCCACTGCCCAGAAATAGAAGTGAGGGAGGCTAGGATTGGAGTGGGAGTCAGTGAAACTGATTAGAGCTGTCTGGGGTAATTCAGAGGAAAAATTACACAAAGTGAGTTCTGCAAATTGGGTGTGGGAACTATCCCGACTTAGAAGAGAAGATAGAGGAGGAGAAGCAGAGAAGCAGAGAATGGTATTTTTGCTGCCAGAGAATGGAAGCAGACAGGCCAAGCAAGCCCCAGGGCCCAGGGCCCAGGCTGCCTCGCCCAGAGCTTCAGGGACTTGGGTAAAAGTAACTAGAGGTAACAGCTTACTCTAGTCCTCAAGACCTGGAGTCTTGGTGCAGAGGCTGTCTCTAGCCCCCTTTTTGCACATAAATATAAAGCAATGGCCAACCACTAATGATTGTCTCCCCCAAGTAAAACACAGGCAATAAAAACAATAAAGTTTCCACCAGCCAGACATAAACTAATGATATGTTCCAGGTAAGTGGTTATTTGCAAATCTGCCCTAGATCAAAGATCACAGAGAATTCTTTTCCTTCTTTTTTTTTTTTTTTTTTGTCTGTAGACAGGAAGGCAAATTCAGAGTTTCCCAGCCATGCATATTTATTTTTGCTCAAAGAAACACACAGTCCATTAGAACTTTTTGATGGCATGTGAGGCCCAGAGAGTGGTTTCCATTATCTATTAAATAGTAAGTAAAATAGTAAGTAGAGAATAACTATAGTTGATTTACACTAGAGTCCAAGTGGAGATGCTATTGCTATAAATATTTATGAAAATTTTCTAAAAATATTCATTCATTTGCCTGCTGTATAAAAAAAATGCTTTGTGGGATGCTAAAAGTGGTATAAAATATTGGCAAAACACCCACTCTTTCAGAGCTTACAGTCTAGGAAAAGTGACACGACCCCAAATAATGCTGTAGCAACCATAATTTGAGTATTTGCTATGTGCAAAATGCTTCATGCACATTATTTTATTTAATCCTCACATTAACCCTATGAAATAGATTAAATTATCTTCATTTTACTGAAGTTCAGAAGGATAAAGTAACTTGCCTAAATTCTTATGGTGAAAAGAAAAACATCTATTATTTCATCTATCCACAACTCCTTTTTTTTTGGCAACACCAATGACCTTTCTTTTGAGGATCTGGTCATCAATATACCCCCAACATACACACACGCACACATCCCCACTAAGTGCTTCTGTTGGGCCAGTCATAGAGCTCTGCATTCCTGGTCACAGGATGTAAATCAAACCCATCAGAGTCCTTCCTTGAAGTCTTCAAATTGAAAATAAGGGTCTTTCTGACCCTTTTATGAAATGAAGCTTGGGGACATGAACCTTGGAGCTGCCAGAACACATAGTGCTATCCTCTTAGAAGATGCTGGTCTGAGGAAATAAAGCCAACACAGAGAAATAACCAGAAACATGAGATAAGGAAGCCCTGGGACATCAAAGAGTGTGGGTCCACTCAGTGGTGTGCTGGTAAATGTCTAACAACCAGTTCTCCAAATGTAGTCTTGGCATGAATGTTGGTTGGTAACTTTATGTAAAATGAAAGTCATCAAAGACATATGTTGGAACTTGACTCATTTTTCAATAACAGGACTGACTTCTTTGCCAAATCTGATAATAGTTTTCAAAAACTGAAATATTTTCTCAATTTTTGATGCTATTCACAATATAACCACTGCAGACATAACACACTTTTAAGTTCAATTTGCATTGTCAACATTTTCTTCATCACTTTCTTAAGTCTAGACAATCAACAAAATGATAGATCAAGCAAGCCCTGATTTGTAACATTTGTTCATTTCTATAGAGTAAATGCTTCCACCCTGGTCAATTTCAAGTTTCTGATGTGACATCAAGGAATATGGAGTTGAGCTGGGACACACAATAGCACACCATTGTGTAGTGTTTCCACCATACGAATACCAGTGATATAAAGAATCTCAGGAATGTAGATAATAGCAAAATGCAGTAAAATAATTAGGAAGCAACGAGGTTTTAGAATTTATTGCCTTTATGTTTAATATAATTTTTACTGATGAACTTATATAATGTAATTTTTAATAATGGTTCTGTTTAATAACTGGCTCACAAAATTCCTGAAAATTGAACAATCAGCTCTCAAGAACCAGCATGAGCCAGACTTAACACATCACAGGCTCCAATTATGCCTGAGACCTAGCTGTATTCCCACCCTGATTTAAGGAAACAACAAACGCCCTCATTTGTTTAATCTATAGATAAAGTGGCTTTTCAATCACTTGCAACCAAAAGAATCTTGGCTAATTTAAGAAGTCCCTGTCAGCCAGAGTAGACGGGGAAGGCTTCCTCAAAGAGGCAGGGTTAAAGTTCCCACCTCTGAAGGCCAATCTTCCAGCCTATGTAGCTTCACTTAAAAAAGCAAAACCAAAAAGTAACTGTGCCTGCCACTTTGGTAAATGGAATTTTCAGCTATGGAAAACCTGGCCATGCTATGCCATGGTCCCTTTAAATGTCTTCCCAGATGAGGAATGTTTAATCAGCTGAGGAAAGCCTCCAAGCCCCACAGGACCCAGGAGGATGTTAGCAGCTCACAGCGAAGCTCCCAGGAGCCCGGCATCATTCTGTGAAACTGCACAGGGTGGGGCCCAGGCTTCTCCCTGGAGAGGAAGTGGCTGCAGGGATGCCAGATGTGGCATTCCCACAGCAGCTGGTGGAGGGGCCGTGTCTCCCAGGGTGAGGAGCGCCGCAGAGACCAAGCCCCGGAAGTTTGCAGTTTCCACAGGCCAGGAGAGCCCAAGCTGCGTGGGGCCTGAGGCAACACGCCTGATCAACAGAACATTATTCAAATCTGACTCTCCCACCCACCGCCTTTGTTTCCTTCCACCAGTGTTTGGAAAACCTGCTTAAAGAGTTATTTCAAGTGTTTTTTCAAGCCTCTAATCTGTCTTCCAAAATAACCTGGAGGAGGAAATACAGATTGTTTGTGGCAGTAGACAGGGGTGGAAATGGCCAGGAAAGGTCTCTCTAGAACACCTAGATGACAGCCACACATGAAGGTGGACAGAGCTTGGACAGCAGCCAGCCAGGGCTACCGGCCTGCGCCCTCTGCCTGTTCTGCAGTGTTTAGAATAAAGGGCAACTGAAGTCCATCACTCTGTGTGAAGGCTGGGCATGGGGCTGAGGTGCAGGGGAAGCGGGTGGATGCCACACATGGTTAGAAAGGGCGAGAACAGTAGGGAAACCAAGTATGCCGTTCATCTTAGCTCTTGTTTAATGTACAGTTTCTCAGAGCAGGGCCTGAGATGGGCCCTTCAGCCCTGTATCCAAAGTTGATTAAAACTCTGAAAGTTTCTGTAATTGGACCTCATTAATAAATTCCTCAGGGTTCCAGGAGGCTCTGAAGAGGTAAAACAAGGGTTTGGAGAGATGAGAGCAACAGGAGGTTGTAAGATCCCAGACTAGGAAGTTAATTCCACTTAATCAGCCTGAAGAACTTCTGCCTTCACAACAAAGCCGGGGACTCACTGAGCCCTCTCACCCACTACAACACGGTGGGATTTTTTTCTCATTCACTTCTCCCTTATCACTTTTTATCCCCTGTATCCAGCACGGATAATGTGCTGCCCCACAAGTGAGGAGCTGATGCGCCTCTTCTTTCCCAAGGACACCATTGTTCCCATAGCAGGCATGATTGCGGCAGCTTGGGGAGGGGACACTTCCACCTCCCAGGCTCCTCTCTTCATTTTGCCACCTACTATCACCCACCACCCCTGCTACACCCTTCACTACCCGCCTCGCACCTTTGAGAACAGTTGTTCTCCATTGCTAGCTTGACCCCAAATTCATGCACAATTCCTGTCATGGTTAATTTCATGTCTCAACTTGACTGGGCTAAAGGATGCCCAGATAGCTGGTAAAACATTATTTCTGGGCGTGTCTGTGAGGGTGTTTCTGGAAGAGATTAGCATTTGAATTGGTAGGCTGAGTAAAGGAGATCCACTCTTACTAATGTGGGCCATCATCATCCATTGAGGGGTGAATAGAACAAAAAGGCAGAGGAAGGGAGAAGTCAGGCTCTCTGTTTAAGCTGAGACATCCATTTCTGTCTTCAGAGATCAGCCCTCCTGGTTCTCTGGCCTTTGGACTCAGAATAGGGCTTACACTAGTGCCCCTATCCCTGGTTTCTCAGGCTTTGGGGCATGGATTGGAACTACACTGCCAACCTTCCTGATTCTCCAGCTCACATGTGGCAGATTGTGGGACTTCTCAGCCTCCATTATCGTGGGAGCCAATTCCTGTAATAAATCTCTTTCTACACATCCTATTAGTTTTGTTTTTCTGGAAATCCCTGGCTAATATAATCTCAAACCTTGGACTGAGATATTAGCTTTAATTTATTGTCATCCCAAATCATAGTGGTTAACAAGTGGCAAGCTTGCTTGGTTTGTAATGTACCTTCTCTTTTTCCTCTAATACTGTGGTCCCCAACCCCTGAAACCAGTCCATGATCTGTTAGGGTCAAACTGCAGAGCTCCACCTCCCCACTCACACCCTCCCTCACCCTCTCTCCTGGAAAAACTGTCTTGCATGAAACTTAGGAATGGGGGGCACACAGCAGGAGGTGGGGGGGCGGGCAGCGAGTGGAGCTTCACCGCTCCCTATCACCCACATCACAGCTTAAAGCTCCGCACCTCCCCGCCACTGTCTGCGGAAAAATTGTCTTCCATGAAACCTCTCCCTGGTGCCAAAAAGCTTGGGGACCATGCTCTAGTAGAAGTGAGTCTGAGCTTCAAGACACCCAAAGATCAGGTATCTACGAAAAAGCAAGAAGCAAGGGGCCTGAGTGATGCCCAAACTGGTAAGCCAACCTCTGAATAGGAAAAGACAAAAGTCAAATGCAGGATTTTGCTGTGGCTCCAAATGGTTCATTCTCATAGCATCTAAACCCTGCAAATGTCTCCTTCCTTTTCTGGGCATTTTAATGAGGAAGGTCACCCAGCCACACTATGCAGCATGGAAGGAGCATTGCACTATGCACCATCCCCAAGAACCATCAATCTCCATCCACATGCACCCCATGGTCACTGGTGCTCAGTGGGAGACTCACTCAAGTGTGGAGTGTCTTCTATGAGACGTGATGTTTTCCATTGTGTAGGCTAGGGTTGAGCTGCAGAGAAAAGGGGATAAGGGATGGGGAGAGAGAGGAGGAAGGGTCAACTTACCAGAGACAGGGGAACTCAAGAAGGTGGTCACCCCAGACCCACAGTTACCTGCTTACCGCACCCACCCATGCCAGTCCCCACACCCAAAATTCAAGCTGGGTGGCATGAAAGCAGGTTGCCTCCTTCACTTCCAACTTTGCCTCTATTCTCCTATCCCCTTGCTAGGCTGCATCTGGGATGTTCCTTCCTCTCACCCTTCACCATCCCCTGCTTTAACACCTCTCGCATCCCAATATAGAAAAAAAAGTTTCTTTGTACTGCTCTCCTAGGAGCACAGAGAAATTGCAGGAGATCCAATGCCACCACTGTAATCAGCTGACCGCTGAGCTGTCTGTCTCTCTCTTTGAAGACCTTTGTGTTCTTCCTGACAGCATGAGACATCACACTCTGGCCATGATAAAGGAAAAGATCAAATAACGTATCTACAAAAAATTTAAATTAAATTACATTAATAAACTTCTGTATGGCAAATATGGTATGCATCATAAACAAAGTCAGAAGACCAATTAAAAACTAGATAAAAGTCCTTGCAACATATGTAGAAACTAAGAAACTAGACCTTTATCTAGAAACTAAGCAAAGGTCCAGTTTCTTAGTAACCAAAGAGACCTAATAAATCAATAAGAAAAAAAGGTAAAGGAAATTAACTATCTGTTCATTAAAAATATATATATCATAGGTACACAACCTCATTCAAAATATAAAGGATGAAAAAACAAGTCACTGCTTTTCCCTATCAAATTAGAAAATACTAAAGGCTTGGTAATCTCTTAATGTTGATGAGGATGGGGATAAAGAGGCAATCACATACTTTTGGTGGGAGTCTCATTGGGTATAATTTTATAGAAGCATATTTGGCAGCATCTGGCAAAGTTTAAAAATGTACATACATTTTGACCCAGAAATTCCACCATGAGAAATATATTCCATAGATATAAAAGTACACAGAGATACATGTATAAAGATAGTCAATGCAACTTTATTTGCAACTAAAAAAAAAAACAAAAAGAGAATATACATATCCAAGCTATTTAAAAATCAATGTGATTTTTAAAATTCTGGGAGGCTACTAAAGAAATTTGTAAAGGTAGAATTGGAGGTGAGAAAAGAGGGAGGCTTTTATTTCTCAATCTAAACTTTTTTTGTTTGTCCTAATTTTTTGCCAGGTATATTTCTTAAAACATTGATTTTTAAATTAATAAATAAACAAATTAAACTCCAGCCATACTTTTCTGGTGCCCAAAAATGTTTATACCCAAGACAAACACAAGGTTCACCTAACCAGTCCTGACAAACCAATCCTTCAAACTGAGAGAAACCTCCAATACATGAAAAAGGTATATATCAAAATAGTTGACAAAGGCAAATTTTTATCTATTGAAGGTCCCTTTCTCAATAATGCATTCAAAAAGAGTTGACAGGGGCAGGATTGCAGGGCAATGGCATAGGGGATTGGGAATAAGTGGCCACTAACTTTACCCCACTCCCTAATATTTTCAACTGACAGTGGCTTTATCCAGTCAAAGCCCCATCTAAGTTGAGAAGCATCTGTATGTTTGTCCAAACCCATAAAATGTACAATACCAAGAGTGAACCCTAATGTAAACTACGTTTTTGTCAATGTAGGTTCTTCAGTTGTAACAAATGTACCACTCTGGTGGGGAATGTTGGCGGTGGGAGAAGCTATGCATGTGTGGGACAAGAGGTATATGGGAATTCTTTGTACCCTACTCTCAAGAAGAAAAAAAAAAAGTTTTATTTTATAACAAATGATACTTAATGAATTCTTATTCTATGCTAAGTTTTAAAAAAACGAATTCTGACCCAGGCATCCCCTGGGAGGGAGGGCAGTGCTGTGCTCTCATCTCTTACCTGCTACCTGCAGCCTAGGACATTTCTCACCCTGAACTGGGCTCTTCAGGGCTTGGCCAGGTTTCCCAGGACATTTCACTCTTAAACATTTGGGGATTAAGGGGGGTTTTCACTTTTTACTCCATATATATTTATAACTTGGAATTTTATAAGAATACCTCCATGCATTTCTTCTATAAAAATAAAATAAATAGAACTTTGCAACCCTACTTAGTTAAGCCTCTGAATTCAATTATAAACCAGATGTCCGTGTGAGCCTTTCCACTTCCTTGGATTTGTTAAATTTGGCCTGCACCACACTTCTGAGGCTTGAGATGGGGCAGCCCCCTCCCCACCATTTCCCTGTCATCACTCCCCTCCATCTGCTGCCTCCGCCTCATAAGCTCCCCGTGCGATGTCTCGATGACTCCCCAAGCCAGTGCGTTCACAGGCTCCATCCCCTTCTCTTGGTTTCAACGAGCAACTCAGGCTCACTCAACTGCTCATGATCGGCAACTCCATGGGGAGTTATGAGAAGGCATCCCAACCCCTTGGGGAGTACAGCCTACATCCTCCTACTGCCTGCCTTCCTTGGTTCCCCCAGAAATGCTCATGAAGCCATTTCTTTCCATCTTCTTCCAAAGTAACAGAAGCTAACTCTAGCTAATTTAAACCAAAGGGGGAAATACATTGTCAGGATGAGAGGGTCTCAGGAAACCCAGATGGACCATAAGAAGACCTGCAAAGTGGGACCATCTCTGTGTCTCTCCTCTCTGCTCATCTACCTGCTGTGTTCTTCTCTCTCTGCGGCTGCCTTCTCTGCTTCTCCATCCATGCAGTAGATGTAGCTGCCCCTTAGCACCCAAGTGTCCAGGTACACAGAAAGACAAACTGGCTGCCTCAGAACCCCAACCCCCAATTCCTGGTAAGATGTGTCCAATTGGCCCTTGTCTAACAATCTCAACCAGGAGGAAGAGGGTCTTACAGCAGCAGGTGACAGGAAAGGGGGATGGTTCACGGCCAGGCACACTTGGCTGTGAGCTCAGTCTTGCAGAATAGGTAAAATTCCTCTGAAGATTTGAGGTTTGGGTATATTTTGAAAAGGGGTATTTGTTTTGTTTTGTTTTCATTCAAGTAAAACAAAGCACAGACTTTGGAATCAGACTCATTTGGTTTTGAATCTTCCTTGGTCACTTAATAATGGGACAATGTTGAGAAAGTCACTTAACTGCTCTGGTCCTTAATTTCCCCATCTGTGAAATGGAGACGATTACTCATCCAGAGGGTGGCTGTGCATGCGGGATGCTGTCACTTACCTGCAGCGTCCAGTTCACAGTGGGTCTCAGGAAAGGCGATTCTCTTCTTCCTTGACATAGACCCTTGATGCAGTGAGAGTGATCTTTCTACAACACCATCTGCATGTCACTCCCTTGCTTAAAACCCTTCTATGGCTCCTTATATCGCTCAGAATAAAGTCCTATCTCCTCAAGATAACAAAAAGCTCTTAAAGCATTCTCTACTTTTCTCTCCATTCACTCCCCACCTCACCTTGGCCCCCACCATGGCAAACTACTCACTGTTCCAGCACCCTTCATGCTCTCTCTCCTTTCCTGTGCCTCTTCTCCCCGCACCCTCTCCCAGCCTTGCCTGCCTAACCTCCACTCCTTCTTGGGGACTTTTTCCTCAGGAAAATCTTCCTTGGCCATTACTTCTACCCACAAGGCTGTACTGAGTCCCTTTCAGATGCTCCTGCGCAGGAACTCTCCTCAGCATTCCTGGGAACTGGCCCAGACAGCTTGAACAAGCTCTATAGACTCTGCTTTGCAAGGTAGGCCATTCCATGGCTAATTTCCAGAAGATTCTACCACCCCCATCCCACCCAGTAATAGAGCCAAAAATGCCTCTTCATAACTTCTAACCAGTGGTCTTGGATTTTGCCCTAGAATAACTCTCAAATTACCAGAAATTTGAATCAGTTACCCTCTGCCCCACTACCCCAAATCTATCCTTCTGTTCCCTTTCCTGGAGCTCAGAAGCTGTGGTCCAGAGAACATCCATTATCCTATAATGTCCTCCAGTCTATTGCTATTCTTCTCAAAATCTAGCACTCTTAGGTAAGTTCAATCACCACCTGCCTCATTATGGACACTAGAGACCTATGCAGCCTCAGACTGAGTGGCTTTTCATCCAGATAAGCCACCTATCTAGGCTCTGTGAGCTCTCGTCACCACACCCCCTCCAAGCCCTTATCATTTGACTTGCCCAGTCCTATCTCTCTCCACTCCCAGACTTATGCAAGTGTCTAAAGTTACACAACAAGCCAAAGGCAGAGACTAGGAAATGTCTCAAGATTTATGGCCTCTACTCCAGCATGGTTCGGCAATCCACTGTCCACAACTCTTTGAACTGATGACGTTGTATATGTAATAACAGTAAGTGTGGTTAATGCTTATCAAAGGTCTACTCTGTGCCAGGCTCTGGGCTAAGCAATATACCTGCATTTTCTCATTTAGCCCTCACCACAAGTCCTTCAGAATTTTACAGATGAGAAAACTGAAGCTTAGAGAGATTAAGAAATTTAAGGCAATAACTCAACAGAGTGGAGGGTTAGGTTAGACATCAAAACAGTAAGGTCTCTGAGCATATCAAAAACAACAGCTGTACATCCCATATTCCTTTCCTAGAATTAGGAATCTCCTCATTTAAACCACCCAGTGACCAGACTTGACTTTGTTTAAACACAAAGGAAGAGGACCCACATCAATCCAGTGAAGTCTGAGGTTATTCTGTAACCTCAGACTGGGTTATTCAGCCCAGCTCTTGGGGAAACGCTGCTTTCTTAGGCATGGACGGGTCCCTTCTTACAAGATATTCAGAAGTCACAGAGCTTTTGCCTCAACCACCCACCCCCTCTTGTTAACACTGAATGCGGTATGAGAACAAATTTTGCAACCTTGCAAAGGTTCTGCAGACAATTACTGTCTCCCTTACGTTTACATAACGAGGCTGCATCTCTGATTGATTAATTTGATACTGCTAGTCACTCTGATGTCAGAACTATAAATTGTGGTAAAATCTTGTTCATTTATTTAACACAATTCCCAGAGTTCCTTATATTCCATTTTCAAAAGCCACCGATACTTTCTTTTTATAGCTAAACCATGAAATGGGAAACTGGTTTTGGCTGGGTTGGTTCCCATGTGAAGGAGAGCTCATCAGCCTCTTGGCCTCCTGGTCACACTGATCCACTTGGGACTGGCAGGTAAAGACATCCTCAGTCACATCACGTCTCTAGCAACTCCTGTACAATGAAGGGAGCTCTGTCCACCAAACCTTTCACCCATTCCTGGAGCTCAGGAGGACCAGAGGCTGTCAGCCAACTTTCTGAACAAATGCTCCCCATGGAAATTTCCACTAATTGAACTCAGATCTCGCCTTGCTTGTTCTGAAGCAGGATCAGAGCTCTGACTGCTGACTGTGTGACTTCCCAGAAGACTTGGAAATATGCTTGATGTGGGTATGGGATGGTGACAGGGGAATTCTCGTGGCCTGGGGGCACAGGAGGGCTCCAAACACAACATCAGGGTTTGGCAAAACCCAAGAACATCATGCCAAGACCTTTTCCTTGCACTCTTAAGCCCACATGCATTTCAATGGGAACTTAGTCCTCATTTCAGGAGTGAGTACACATTAGTCATCAGTTTGCAGTGACGGCAGCACTGAGGACTGACACCTACACTGTCCCACCCCCTTTTTTTCCTATCCTATTTCTCGTTATCCATCAGAAGCCAGTTGATTTCCAAGACTTCTCCTTCAAGTCTAGCCCACAGTAACCACTAGTCTATGACAACATAACAATTGCTGCCAGTAAAGTGGCTCTTGACATGCTCAGCCTTATGGCATCTTTTGAAGTTTTTAAACTATTTATATATATACTTATGTATGTACATGTCCATATTACAACTTTTCATGCACTTACTGGAAAACTGTTTCCTGAGAACCTACTGCTGCCAAACACTGGGCTTGGTACCAGGGACACGATGAAGGACAAGATAAGCAAGGTCTCGACCCTTGCAGACCTCACAGTGGGGACTGCATGTCTCACTGACTGTGCCCCTGGGGGTTTAATTTATGGAGGTGACCAAGTGACGACATGGAGAGGCTAATGCCACTGAAAGAAGACTTTTACTACTTACATTTCCTGAGAGAAGGAGGCACCCCATACCATATAGGGCCACCTGGGAGCACCAGGTGGAGGGGAGGCAGAAGCAGGAGCGAGGAGGGGAGAGCCTCGGCCAAAGCCTTTACTAGGGTTTCTGCAGGAAAAGCAGAGGAGGGCAGAGTGAACAGTTTGGGACTGGCTGGTTTGGACAATTCCGGCAGGTTTTGGGCTCTAGGGGCAGCCTCTCCTTGCCTGATAACCTGGCCCTGGGATGATATAGGATGGGGGAACACTGTTTGGTGTGTGAGTTCAAGGGGACTATTGGTAGTATAGACACCACCATTGGCCTATTGGTTGGTCTGCATACAAAAGGTGAGCCCTTTGCTATCTCTAAGAATGGGCCAGCCCTGGGAGGGTCAGTCCTCCCTGAACAGCAAAAATTTTAAGAAGTCAAAATGTAAAATACAAAAAATTTTTTAAAATATGCGATTAATACACTCTATCTATCAAGGTTCATATGGACAATAGAACCCACTCTAGGCATTTCAAACCGAAAAGGATTTAGTGTAGGGACAGAGTGTTTGCAAAATTACTGGAAGAGCTGAAGAGGAAGTCAGGGGGCCACCAATGGATAATTTATTTCAAGGGCAGACAGTTCTAACTTTGATCCAGAAGTAGGGAAGATGCTTCTGCCACTGATACTGCTATGGCTTCCCCAATGGACTGGTACCCACAAGCCTGGTGGCTGGACATAGAATGCTGGTCCACCTACCACAATTGACTATAACATCTATACAGCCTTGCTTACCAGTAAGGGAACTTTATACACATTTTCTTAGTTTTGGAAAGGGAGGAAGGAGGAAAGGACAGCTGTGGCCACAGATTTCTGTGTTCTGTATAGTATAACACACTAATCAGACATATGCTAAACACATGAGGCTAAACTGCCTCTCTGTCCTACAATTGACAGATTTTTACGCTAGACAGTTGTCCACAGCTGACATTTCTGTCCTAGGCTGGACTGGTCTATCTTTCCCATACTTTTTTCAGCTGAAAAACCTCTACTCATCTTTGAAGATACAGCTCAAGCATCGCCTACTCTCTGAAGCCTTTGTTCTTCCTGCCAAGAACTGGCCTCTCCTTCCGTGGACACAGACACACACACACACATCCCACCCCATGGAAGCAGAGGTAGACTCTCATCACAGAGCCTGCCTACTTCTTTGCTGTCACACCAGTGTCTCTCTGCTTGACTGTGAGATGTTTAGGGACATTCCATGGCATGCAGTCAACACAGAATAGATCCTCCCTGTCTGAGTGAGCAAGGCTGAGCCTCTTACTACAGAAGCAAGATGTAGGTATGGATTCTAGCAGAGCCTGTTGCCCCATCCAGTCAGAGAGGAACCAAGTGGATAAGTCCTGCTTCATCGAGGCTGAAATGTTGGACAGTGTTAGTGCATCTTAGCTTTGGTACTGTTTGGAGCAAGACACTGTGGCAAATAATTGAATAAAGGTAGCCTGAGCAGGGGTTAGGAAACAGAAAAAAGTTTAATATCTTTGTATGACTCAAAGATACAAGGTAGTATCAGTTGCAACCAACAGAAACACAGCTCAAATGAGATAAAGGAAGAAAAAGGAATACGCCAACAGCATAACCGAACAGTCGGGGTGCTGGTTTCGGGTGTGCCTGGGTCCAGTCTACAGCCTACGTCAGCAGGGGTTTCACTTTGGCTTAGTTTTCCTCTGTAACCTATATCCTCCTGCTGACTCTCCCAGTGTGGTAGCAACGATGATTATTTTTGCTTTTTACTTTTCCCAGCATATACTGTATTCATTCATCAATTTCAGTAGAAATAGAGACTCTTTCTCAATAGTGCCAGCAAAATCTTTCAGGATTGACTCTGACTTGGCCCAGTCTACCCCTCATCCAAGGGCAGAAGAATAGGAGATACAGGCGTCTATTGACGGAGGCTGTGTCCAGCCCTGAAACCAGCGGCCTCCATGGGGCCGACCAAGCCCACCAAAGCCCATGGGCTGAGTGTCGAAGGAGGAGGCCCTCAGAGGAAAATCAAGGTAGTGTTACCAGAAAGAGGAGTATGGACAGTGAGTAGGAAAAACAACAGAGGTTTCCCGCCATGGTTATCTAGTATTTTGCTATCTCGAAAGCCTCATTCTTCCTTTTGAAAGAATCTTTGAACTACTCAAGAGCAACAGCAAAACTGCAGCCATTCTCAGGGTGCTTCTTTGATGGGCTGCCCAAGGACAAGGGTACAAAGCAGAAAAATTTGACATCATTTCTAAGTTTCAGTGGAGATTGGGGAGAGAAAGGAAAAACCCATCAGTTTCAGGTCTTGAGTAGTAAAACGAGAGTGATTGGGAAGGGGGAAAACGCTTGGGATGTAAATGTAATGAACAACAGGAGATAATTAAAAAGGAAGTGGCTTCCTCTCATTTGTCAGTTGGGCCTTGTACGGAACAAGAGAAGTACCTTTTCTGGAGCCTCAGCTGCTCTGCTGCCTTTCCAGCCGCCTCCTTGGGAAGAATGAGGCCTTGACAACCAGCATGGTGTCAGGGCTGGCCTCCGCCCAAGCCTGAACAGTGCCCCCATTGAGAGCCCCCAGGGGCAGCTCTGGAAGCTCTCCCTTCTCCTGCTCCCCTCAATGGACTATTTGTGGGACTAACAAGGACTGGGAGACATGCTGGCCATCTCCTCTGAGGCCCCAACAGCTGCAAGATTCCTCAGGAACTTCGCAGGGCCCCTGCACATCCCTACAAAGACACGAACCGGAGGATGCTAGATTCAGAAAGGGATCCCCAGGGGCCTCTTGGATGAGAGAGAAAAATACGCCTCAGTTCTTTCCTTCCTCCCAAGCCTTCCTCCCATCTCCTGGGGTAGCGACTTTTCACCCCCAAAATATTTGGTATCCTGCCTTCCTGCAGCTTGGATGCCCTCCTGTTCTACCTCCCTGCTGGCTGGGAGAAAGAAGAGAGAGGAGGAATAATCTTCTTCCTCCAGAGCTGAGAGTTTATGACTGCAGCCACATCCAAATATTCCGTCTTCATTGCCTACTTTCTTTTCTAAGATAAAGTGACCTAGAGTGGAAAGTGATGACTAAAAAAATTTTCATCAAACATCAGCATCCCAGTTACTGTTCTTATTGATCTTTTATTTCCACAACAACACAAAGAAGCAGCAGACAGTAATGTATGCTATTTCTCCTGGGCCCCTAGGTAACGATTGCCATTGCCCTGGGGAAACAGACCAGCATACTATGCAGAACAGATGGGTGAGGACGAATCATCCCTGACTTTCTATTTCTGTAGAATATAAAGGCTTGCTTATACGTTTTCACTTAAAGATGCAAGTTGACCTCCTGCCCAAATCTATTCCTCCAGGAACTTGTTATTGTGCTTGAAAATCCCATTCTTGTGATACTCTGTTTGTAGGCTGAAGCAAGTATAGTCTGCATGAATAGGAGTATGTCTATTTGGTGGAAATTTGCTGCAGTATAAACATCCCTGGGCTCCAGACATCAGTCCTTATAAGTGATTAACATTAGGGTGCTATGTAGTCGATCCTGTCGTGAGTAGCAGCTGGGATAAAAAGGAGAGGGGATGGCTCCAGAGGCAAAGTGTGCCTCCTTTGCGATGGCCAGAATCTGCGAGGAATCTGGTATAACTTCACCCTCTGTTCCCTCCACAGCCTCCGGGGCCAGAATGTTGGGATCTGGTCTCATTCTTCAGGATGAGGGGACTGTTTTCCTCCTGTGTCATTCCATTCTACTTTCCAACAAATCTTATTCATTGGAGAATTCTTCCTTGCATCAACCCCCATACGATTTCCCTCAAATGTGCAGACATTGATCCTGGTCTTGCCCTAGTGCTATGCATTCTAATTCCATGAAAACCCTTCAGATAAATATTTCCACATAGAATCACTCATGCCTTCTCCTGGCCTGTCCATTTGGGGCTGAATCATGGTTCCTGCGATGCCCCCGTAACAGTTCTATATATGATACGGTTGCCTCATTTTTACCACCTGGGTGACTATCTCCAGACAAACTGTTTTGTCTTGGATCCTTTTGAAGATATGGAACTCAGCTGAGGCTCGACTAGGGTTAAAATACAGAGAACCGTTACCACCTTTGACCAAAGGATTCTACTCCCAGGAATGCCCTCCAAGACTCGATGCTTATCATGTGGTGCTGGACTCTGCTGAACTTCCTCGGTGATAAAACTCATAAGACTTCTCACATGAACTTCCCTTAAGCCATTCATCTCCAGTCAATTGATTTTTTTTAACCTAAGATCTAATATTTGTCTCTTACTTAACTTTAACCCCTTAGCTTCGGTCCATCAATCTAATATGTGGAACTCTTTTAGGAATATTGATTCAGTTAGTAAAACTTCCCAAATTTATGTAATCAACAAACACCCAAATATGTCTTCTCTAGTCACATTCAAATTATTGATAAAAGTGAAAGCAAAACTGAGAAGTTCAGATATCTGAGACCCGGTGTCAGAGACATCACAATGTCATGTTCAAAACCACATCAATAGAAAAACAACAGATGCAAGACACTGGAGAGTTCCATCCTGCTTTTCAATCCAGAGTCACTTCACATAAAATACCTTACTATTGGACATAAGAAAGCATTTTTATGTTTCTCTTAAATTAATATTTGATAGGGGTGTTCAGTATTGTTTTTCACACTATACACATATAAGACCCTGTGGGTACAGAAGCAACAACCTTTTCACCTACCTTATGCATTAGGTAATAGGCCTCTCACTGTTAAAGAAGACTATTTTATTAAAACGTTCCTGCCAAAATCCTATGTGTTCCTTTCTAATAAACATTCCCAAGTTGAAACCTATCAAATTGATATGACAATAAAAGCCACATCAAAACCTTAGCTCTATATTTTCCTAGGGTTCTCTGAATCCTGCCCAAAGAGGTGCTGTTTTCATTTCCCAAGAAAAATAGAACTATTCTGTAAATTATTTACAGAAACTACCTGGAATTCTATATTCAAGTTCTTGTAAAGCAGATTTGAATTTTAAGTGAAGGCAACTCTCAAGGTAGAAGCCTCCCAGTTTGAATACAGAAAACCCTTTTGGCAAAGTCATGTGAAAAATGCAAGCACATCTCAATCAGATGTTTTTCTTAAGCCATTTCCCAGCTTCTTGTCTCATAGAGGTTGAGTGAGAGCTGAAAAATGGTTTGAATAACAACATAGAATAAATAAGTCACTTACTTAGGGTTTCTAATGGAAAAAAAAGTCACTAAAAAAGTCACAACTAAGTTCAGATTTTGAACTAGTTTAATCATGGGATGAACAACAAGAAGGAAAGACAAATAATTCTATTATTTTGAAGTTAAGGTCCATCAAAACATTATCAATGTCTTCCCTATAAGATCCTATTACAAATAATAAGTTGAATCATAGCTCACCTTGCCACATCTCTGCCTTATAAAAGAAGACTACTAGAAGGAGTTAGCCTCTTTCTCTTTCCAAGAACCCTGATCAAATTCTCATGTAGTCCTCTCAAGCATTTTGCAGTAACTTTTCCTATACAGTATTACTTCTCTCCTCCCGGTCTAATGCCCATCACCTGCCCACACAATAAGTCACCAGATCCTTCCCTCATAACAGCTCCCCCTTCATCCCCTCCTCTATTTTCCCTTAGTATTTCGTGTTGGAATGATATATAACCTGGGTCACCTTTTCCTTTAGTATCCAAATATAATTATTGGAACTGCAGGAAGTCTGGTGCCCATCTCAACATTCCAGAGGCTCAGCTGCAGGATGCTCCTCCTGGCTGGGGGCCAGACTGTCCCTCCCCACCCCCATGCCCAACTCCTCCAAATCGACCCTGCCCCTTGTCCTCATAGCCTTCCTTTCCTCCCATGTTCTTCCTTCGGCTGTTCTTGCCCCTTCGTTCCACAGGGCATGGCCAACATCAGGCCAGTAAGTCTTACTGCCTAAGACTTACACTGAAGGTTTGGAAATTTTGGAAAGGAGTCACAGCACAACACGAAATTTACTCAGCATCCTGTTCTACTGTCTTCCGTAAGGATCCCTTACTGGTCAAGCCAGCGAGCCCACCCTCAGAATGGAGTCCCTGGCACCGTTTCCTCTCTTCCTTACCTACCCAGGGAAAATGCAATCTTCTTTAACATTAAAAAACAGACAAACAAAATCTGCAATAACTCAGCAATCCTACAATGCAGATACGTCTGAAGTCAGTTCTTTTTTTTTTTTTGTAACAATTTAAAACTTTTAGCATGCAAAAAAAATTTTTAATGACATAAGTGTGCAAAATTACAAGAGTATTTAAAAATGTCATAGTACATCTCTAGGAAGTAATAGCATTCAATTCTTTAAGGTTATTCTGCTACCTATAAAAGGTGTGGCCTCCAAGGGGGTATTTGCAGCTTCTTTCAGTGGTGGGAAAATTGCTCGTTACGTAATGTCGGAGGAAATCAGGATCCAAAGCTGTACATAGAGTACGACTTCGACTCCATAAAAAATCTAGAGGAAAGTGTGCCAGACTATCAGCAGGGATTAGAGGAGTAGGGGTGATGGCTACTTTATTGTTTGAGCTTTCCTGTGCTTTCTAGAGCCCACTGAGTAATCACTGTCTTTTACAACCATGCAGATCATTGACATTTACTTAGATGGACACCTGCCTGGCAGATGTAAGTCTGCTTTCAGGCTCGGTCTTACCTTAGTCCCAGGGAAACGTCTCATGCAACAAGATTCAGCTCGAATCTCACCCATGGAGTCGTCTATGTCTGCCCATGTTCCCTTTCCACTAGGCAATCGATTGCTTCCTCCACCTGCAAACTTTTCTAGTCCTTCTCACATCTGCATCCGTCAGGGTCTCAGCGAGAGACAAACTGCATCCTCATATTGCAAAGAGTTTAATAGGAAGAGTCTTTACAAAGAAGCAGGGTGCAAGGAGATCACAAAAGACAGTGCATACCCCAGAGCAAATAAAAGCGGGCTCTGTCACTATCCCTAAAAGGAAGAAGCAGCTCCCAGAGCCTGGAAGGAGAATGAGAGGGGTGCTTGGCAGGACCTGAAACCTTTAGTAAAGGGACGAAGCCAACCTGCACCAAATCCTCCGTACAGGAGCCAGTGGACAGCCCCCTCTCCTCCCTCCTTCCAGTTATCCACTGGTGCTCATTAGGGGCCATATCCAGCCAGAAGCCAGGGCACAGGGAGCCCTGCAATGTGGTCCATTCAGGGCAGCCTCCAAGGGGAGAAAGCAGGAGGAGGACACTAAGTGGACCTGGAGGGCAAATCGAGATCCAGCACAACATACTGTCATTACTGATTTATGGGCTCCCAAGTGTCTGCTGCCCAAGGGTCTCTTTTCTTTAATATTACAAAACACTACAGCTCAAGGCTGCATCCCCTGCACTTCAGAGAGTCCAGGGCCACTCACCCACCCACAGCCACCCACCTTCTCTCCAAATGGTTTCAAGGGTAAGGCCTCTCCTGAAGCGGTCCTGGCTACATCCTGCCTGGTTTCCATATCTTTCCTCCTTTCTCACCAGCCTGCTTCCTCCCAGGTTGGACACCACCCTTCTTCCTTCCTTTTCCTCAAATCAGCATGGTCTGAGCATTATTGTGTGCATCAGACTTTTAACTGAAGAGTGGGGGTGAGGGGGTAAACTGCAGCACAGAGTAAGCAACAACTTCCAAACCCTCATTAGGTGCCTCCTTCATAAATATTCATTCACCAGTCTCCACCATGAAGATTTTCTTGACCATATTCACCCCTGTCATCCAGAAACCCCAACCCTTCTCCCTCTAATGAGGAAGCACCTTCCCTTCTCCCTCTAATGACAACTCTCTAAAACCCTAAATTCTGTTACAGTCTTCTTTGTATGAACCTTCAGATATCTTAATATTTTAATGGGATTGTTTTAAAAAACCAAGTTGGCAAATTTTATAAACAAAGTTTTATTGGAACCAGGGCCGAGATTAGGGTAAGGAAAGTGAGACAAGGTCATACACATGCAGGATAAGATCCGTTCTTTATTTAAAATATGTCGTCCTTTGTTCACCATGAATTCTTTTCATTAATTTTGATTTTTAAAATATTACATTATAATGTTATTTTTCTTGATCGCTAAGTTTTTGGCATCCCTTTATTTTTACACCCAAGGCAAGTGTCTCACTCTAATCAACTTAGTCCCAGCTCTGCTGGTTGAGGGGGATTGGGGAAAGGAACTCAACTTTCTACATTAAATATGCCCATGAAGGTGCTCTTCCAAGCCAAAAGATAGTTTCTTTTCCCAAGCAGAATTTTGCCTTCAAACTCCTGCCAATTTTGAGAATATTCTTTTTTCTTATTACACCTCCTTCATTGGGCTGTGATATCCTTCGGGTTAGAAAATGATGCCTTTTTTGCCTCCATATCACCAATGCCCAGGGTTAGTAGATGAATTATAAATATTTACTGAATGCAAGGATCTAGTGCCGAGCTTTGTAAGTTCAGTCTGTTAATTGTTGAATGCATTTAGAGATTTTCTTTTTTATGTCAAAAATCCAATGTCTTAGAAAACTAGCTGGCAAGGACCTAAAGAGATCATTTAAACTAATCTTTTCGTTTTACACATTAGGAAATTGACACCTGTGTCCATGGTTACACTTGCAGGCTAGTTGCTCAGGGTTTATCCAGAATAACTAATATTTCCCATTGTTGGGGTGCTATTCCATCTAAATAATTCTGATAGCATTCCAGTGGACAGAATAAAGTAAAATTCTCCCAGGGGTCCAGGAAGCCCTGCAAGAATACAATGTTATCAGTTAATTAATACAATGCTATTATTTCTCCCAAAAGAAATCTCAGGCATGAAAAAGAGGGCTCATTATGTCAATACACACGAGAATCTACGTGGGAAAATTACTGACACACAGCCTAATGACCTGAGTCGCACCATCTTTCATCAGAGTGAGATGCAGAAATATTTATATCAAGAAGCTAAATTTTTAAATCAAAGCCAGAAAATATATTTGCCCAAGGTAAAGGCATCAGTGGAAGGTTTACAGAGAGAAAGACAGTGACAATAAGGAAAGCTTGCTTCTTTACAATGAGTTCATTGTGGCAAACTTGCGAAGCACCCAGCAAGTTGACAAGAGTCCCTTCACCCCTGTGCCCAGGACAGTTTGGCCAAAGGACATCTAGGGTGACACGCCTCAAACAGTCAGCATTAATCTCATATCCCGGAATAGCCCAGAGAACCGGTCCAACCTGACTGTCTGCCTTTTCAAAAGCACCTTTGGAATTCTTTGTTCAGTGCTGCTTGGTTGACACTGGAACGTCTCTTCTGGGACTTTTCTGGTGACCTGATCTTTGTCCACAATGACGTTCTGCAAGAGACCCACCAACCCCTAGATTTGCCCAGTGGGTGACACTAATATTAGATCCAATTAAAAGTAACGATTCAAAACAGATGAGGCATGCATTTACACACGAGTCAGAGCTGCCACGAATTCATTTCTTCCTCACAATTTCCTCTGGCAGAAAAGAGGCCAAACTGACCTTGAAGAAGAAACCTCCTTTTTGGGGGATTGGTTACCATAGCAACACAAACCCTGTCTCCCCAGAGCACCTGCTCACGGGTTTGCACCTGCCAGCTGGTAGCAAGAGTGGACCAGCAGCCTCAGTTCCCAGTCACTGTGCTCACTCCATCAACAAAGGTGCCAGCAATGCCAACTGGCTTCATGATATGGATACCTGCCCGCTAAGCATTGGCCCAGAGATCGGGGACTTTCTTTCACAAAGGCCAGCCAACAGCTGGCAGGCAGGAACCACCAGGTCATTGTCATCCAGAGCTGAATTGGAACGGGTACTCAGGAGACAAAGGCTCTGTCTGTAACCACAGCATCCCCCACTCCCTGGGTGTTTTACTTTCAGCTCCAGATCCCCTGCCATGGGAGGGCCATGTGGCTGAAGGTGCCTTTCTTGGCTTTTTCTTTTCCCCTTTTGCATTGCCCTGCCTTGTGCGTTGCTGTAGAAAAGATTTCCCTGCCCCATGTCTAGTTTCATTGCAAATCAGAAAGCTCACCATAAGTCACCCTGGGCCAGTGGGTTCAGAGGTGGAGCTGTAACCAGAAGCTGTGTCAAACCTCCTTCTCTGGCTCCACACCAAGGCCTCCGAGGATTTCTTGTCACATGAGGTTACTGTAGTTTCACATCCTCTAAAGCAAAGCTCTGTCGAAACTCTCTGGTCTCACATGGCTTCAGCTCAAACAACCATCCCACTCAGCTGCCTTTCTAACCCTTCCAAGCTGTGAGTCAGGAGACCTGGGTTCCAGTTTCAGCCCAGTCTGCAGGACCCTGAGCAATTACTGGTCCTTAGTTTCTTTAACAGGAAAATTAAGAGGCCAAAGTACCTGTCACTAGGCTTCCTTTCCACTCTTTCTCTCTTTAAAAAAAAAAAAATTTTTTCTACCACTTTAAAAAGAAGATGCTGGCCTGAGAATCTCTGAAGACTGACAGAGATTAGTGTGGTTTAAAAAATAAATGAATGAATTTCAAAAATACTATGTCAAGTGAAAGAAGCCTATGTATAAAAGAGCTTATATCATATGATTCTGTTAGTATAAAATTCTAAAATAGGCAAAATCAATTTATAGTGAAAAAGAAAGAAATTAGGATAGTGGTTGCCCCTGGCAGTCAGGCAGGAGTAGGGGTTACCCAGGAAGGGGCAAGAAGGAACTTTCTGTGATGAAGGTTATATTTTATATCTGGTTAGGTTTAGGTCACACAAGTGAAAGCCTTTGTCAAAATTCATAGAATGCTACTCTTAAGATGGATTGACAGATGCAATAAAGCAATTATAGCAAAATGTTAATTATAGAATCTAAGTAGTGGGTATATGGGTGTTCACTGTGTAATTCCTTCAACTTTTCCATACTTTGGAAATCTTTGAAATAAAATGTTGGGAAAAAATACACTGTAATAATAAATACACTATCCCACCCACTCTTTCCTTTCCTCCACCCTCTCCCTCTTTCTTGATACATGACCTTTTTCCCATTAAATGAGTCAGTGGAAATGGGATTATGTATTGATTTGAGCAGATAAGTCACTGGTACTCTGTGGTGACTAATTACCTTATCACTGCCCATGGCTTCCGAGGGAAGAAGACAAGTTCTGTGCATCTTTCTCAAAGAGTTCCCACCTACCGAAGGCTGTTTGAAAGGATTACAGATCTGATGAGCATCTTTCAAGAGCCCTTCCCCCACCCCCTCTCCACCCCACCCCCACACATACCTGTTAAAAATTAACATTCAGTCCCTGTTTGTTCCATCAATCCATGTCTCTATTTTTGTGCCAGTACCATGCTGTTTTGGTTACTATAGTCATGTAGTATAGTTTGAAGTCTGGTAACGTGATGCCTCACTATCTCACTGAGATTGTACGTTTTCAAGGGTCTCAGCTTTATGCTAGAGTTTCAGACTGACTACCCATTTAAAATGGGTCTAAGACCTCACTTCTTTTCCCTTTGTGAACATAAATACCCAAGCACCTAGTCATACTGTAATTGGGTCTAATAACCTTCAAGACTGCCAGAGGATTGACTCATATGATTGCTGCTTTGACTCTTAGCATCCTCTTTGCTTCTGGAACTTGAGAATTTCTCTTTTTGTGAGCAAAGACATGGAATTTTAAAATTATTACATTATATCCTACATTTCTAATAGTTTACATTGAGATGGTTGAAGAATATCCTAGTCTGCCATTTTGCCAGTACTGTTCACCTAGTCCTATTACTTTTCAGACAAAAACCAGAATGATATACTCCCCTATGGCTAACATTTATAGCTGTATAAAGCAATATATGGAAAATGTTTTCCTCTAATTATTCTAGTCTGCTCTGACTTCACCGGCTTTGATTAGCTCCCTAATCTTACAAAGGCCCTTTTGGTTCAGCGTTTAGTGTCTTGGGAGGAGGCCATTAAGGGGAGCAGAAACACAATCCCAGCTTCACTACAAGAACTGAAATTATAAATCCTGATTATCAGTCAGAGATTCAGACCAAGATACAAGGACCAGGGGCTCTTTTGAAATAATTCTAACTGAGCTACCTCTTATTAGCAAAGGCCCACCTTTTAAAAAAATACTTTTCTGTGTCCTAGACTTTTCTTACAACCTGATGATCCCACACACAGCTTTCCATTCTCTCATCCACCCATTCCAATCTGACTTTACATATACCACTTTATCAGTACAGCTCTTCCTAAAGTAACCAACAGTTTCCATGTTGATAAATCCAATGAGCACTTCTCTGCCTAAGTCTTACTTGACCTTTCAGCAATCTTAGATATAGTTAACCAGTCCTTTCTAGAAAAGTGTCTTCTTTGGGTTTTAGTTACACCACAATATCCTGGATTTCTTCCTATCACTCATTGCCCTCCCCCTCCCAGTCTCCTTTGATGATTCTTTTTCTACCTGATCTTTAAATCATTGAACGCTTCAGGGCTCATTCCTCGGGCTCTTCTTGTCTCTCTCTTAGAGATATCAACCAGTTCCATGCCTGTAAATACTACCTATGTGCTAGTGACTGCCAGTTCTGTATCTCTAACCCTGGCCTGTGAGAATCATGTATCCTCTTGCCTAAATTGACATCTTCACTGATTTTCTATACATATCTTAAGGTTAATATGTTTGATCTTCCACCTTTATTTTTCCCTCAGCCTTTTGCATTTCATTATTGGCAGCATTATCTATCCACTTACTTAAGCCAAACTTTTATTTTTACCTTTCCTTCATCGCCCGTATACAATCTTGAGGAAATCATGTTTGGTTATACCTCTAAAATATATCTCAGATCTGTCCAATGGCTCTGCGAATTGTAAATATTTTTATTTCTATTGTATTCTTACATAAGCAGAGATTAAGAGAGCATGTTAGTAAATTGCCTAAAGGTGCATAGCTATGAAGTAGAGGAATTAGGCATGTAGGTATCTTTATTTCAAATCTACTACTCTTTTCATCATACCCTGACCATCAAATAATACTTGTTAATAAATTAGTGAATAGATTGATCCAGATTATAATAAAATCTATAATTATGGCTTATCAGAAGAATATTATCACCTATTGTAAAATAACTCTGCTATCTATGTAGCATATTAATATCAATACTTCCTAATATATAAAACCAGTTTCAGAATTTCAGACTATGAAAGAGACAACTTGGTTTCTAGAACACCTTCTTTTTCCTTCAAGGATATATGACCAATTATACCCAAAACCTACTGCATTCTTTCAGTAGGCTTTTATCCTACTTCTCCTACTCCAGCAAGGGAATTAGATCAAGAAAGAGGCTTGCCAAGCTTTTATTTTGGTTTTTCTATTGTCATGATTTTATTAATATTCAATGTTTCTCACATAAAAGTCAAGGGGACAGAGGAGAGAACCTCAGCAGAGCCAGTACATGCCATCATTATATTGGATAAATACTGAGTAACATTTCAAGATAAGAAGGCTATGTACTTTAATCAACCAGGGGTCATTGCTATGCTCAAAATAAATGCAAATATTTTTAGCATGATCAGAGAAACTGGTTGATTGCCGTCATTGGCAGCTTTATCTTTTATATATTATGAATTTTATTAGAAAGTTATCTTTCCAATTATTTAACCTGTCTTTCTGAATGAAGTTAGAGCAGTATTTTGCTGAGATTTTTTTCCAAATGATTTCTTACAGTATCACAAAATTCCTGTAACATTATTTTTGATCTTACCCAATTTTTAGTGAAACCCGCTTGGCATTTGTTTGGCATTAATTTCATTTCTAAGCCTTGAATGCCATCATCATTTTATTCACTTCTCAAAATCAATTTGGCTTAGAGTTTATTTTATACTTAGAGATTTAACTACCTTTTTTTATAGAGTCCCTTGTACATTCAATCAGATGCTAGAGATCTTTGTGATATTTTGTTTATATAAAATGTTTATAAACATTTTGTTTAAAATATAAGTATAGACTGGGACTTTTGGTAATTCTAATGTTTTTGGGAAAGAATGTATGCAGATTTTCACAAAATATGTTAATATATCTTCTTTGAATTCCCAACAGAGCTCTGTACCATGGAGTGTGGAAGCCATGGGGTCTGCTCAAGGGGAATTTGCCAATGTGAAGAAGGCTGGGTAGGACCAACATGTGAGGAACGTTCCTGTCACTCTCACTGTGCTGAACATGGCCAATGCAAAGATGGAAAATGTGAGTGTAGCCCTGGATGGGAGGGCGACCACTGCACAATTGGTAAGTACCACCATACTTTAACCAAAGTAAATTGGATTAATTGAAGTAAGAGTAGTCTAGTGAGTCAATTGCCAGGCTTTTAGTAGAATTGAGATTGGAGAAGAGGAGGAGGAGGTGGAGAAGGGTTTGTTATAAGTTGGAAAGTTTCATGAACTGGGAGGTTTCTTCTTTCGTTGATAATATCCTACTTATTTCTTGTGTCATTTCCTTTCTCATTACTTCAGTATTCCTAATGTTTTATGCTTTCAAGTGCTTTGAGTTACTCAAGTGAAAGATGATACATTGGAATAAAGTGTCATTAGTTAATAAGAGAAGTGCTTTTGTTGTGAAGGTAACATTCACTGCCCATTTTTCCTTTTGAAAAGTATAGGTTGTTTTGGTTGAAAGCACTTAGAGGCAATTTCATTAAATGGGACTACTTTAACAGGGGCCATTCAATATCATTAGAGACTGTCTTTAATGTATATGAGGAAGGCACTCCTGACCTATCATCAATAGAACATTTATGTTGAATTGTTTATCTAGTAGTATAGAGAGTTGGTACTGAAGCATCCACCCTCTCTCACCCCTTGTCACCAATTTCACAAATTTTCAGGATACCATCTGGGAAAACAGTCTCTGGGCATGAAAAAGCCTATGTAATAATAAATCTACCATGTGATATTCACACTATAAAAGGCACTAATAATAATTAAGGTTAGTTATAAAACACTTTATTTTCTGAAAAACAATCAAAACCCTTGACATATACACATATCTTCCACAAAGGTTTCTTGTATATACAGAAGGACAAGTACAATTCCCATTGTTCAGCTAAGGAAAGTGGGTCACAGAGTGCTCCAGTGGCATTCCATGAGTGCGCAGAAAATCCATGCAGAGCAAAGGCAAACGTGGGTCTCTGGATACCCAATTCATTGGGGGCCTTTTTTCCCCCCACTAGACTGTACTAAAGCTTTCATTTTTAGGTGAAAATATTTTGTTATAATGGTTGGAACCTGCCAAAGTAATGTATAATATATATAACGCATATAACATATAATCTTAATAAACTGCATTATTACTCTACTAAAGGTACAGTAAGTCTTGTTCTGTGACTGTGGAAAATATTTAAGATTCATTAAAAAGGTGGTGAGGGGTGAGATTCAGATGCAGCATAAGTAATTACATTCCTGCACTACACAAAGTTTATTGCCTTCACATAAGAGAATTTAAATATTGTGATGATTACCAAAGGCGGTTACTCCAGAACTCCCCTCTAAAGATATTACTAATAAGAAGTTGAAGCTAGTGTTCTTTCACAGAGGTTGTTACTGAAATGTAAAAATGCAGCTCTTATACCTTTAATGAAATATGACACTTTTTTAGGAAGCCTAATAGAGTTTCTTGCAGAAAAGCCATTAATATCTTTCCCACAGAAAATATCATTCACAAACTACACAGGCCAGTGTACCAACTTTTCAGCTGCAGACATTTAGGCATTTCAGCAGTTCACAGTTTGCTGTTCTCCTCCCAGGCAACAGATGGTAAACCATTAGTACATGTTGTATAGCTTTGGTCTCCCAGAAATTCATTCAATCACTCTTTTCCCCCCCTTTTAGCTCACTACTTAGATGCTGTCCGAGGTAAGATTTTTCTCACCAGTTTTATAACAGAAATATATTTTAAATGGAAAATATACATGTGGGAAAGGAAGGGTGGTATTTTGGGGGGGTTGTTTGGTTATTTTGTTTTTACTTGTGACAATCTTATTTAAGTATAATATTATCAGTGTTATGCTGTAATGGTCAGACTAAAAGGTAATTTGTTTTTCTGACATCAACAAGTCACATTTTCCCGTAGTATAGAATGGACTAATAAGCAGTTTTAAGGACTGTTTTTCCTTACATTTATATTGAGTTGCGTGTGTCTGTGTCTGTGTGTACAGTACAGGTAATTATCAATAAACTAGGTTTAGTTACATGCTTGAACTTTTTCTTTAGCATAACAATATAGCTCCAAGTCCATATACAAGGACTATTAAGTCCTTACAAAGGCGGAAGAATTATCCTCCTAGAAGTACCCCATCATCCATCCCTCCAGAGATCTGCCTTTGACAGAGATAGCAAAGGTTTTTCTGTCAGATATCCTAGTGCCTTTCATCACCTCAGCTGCAGAAGTTGAATATGTCCCAAATTATCCTTAATTTCTCCTTATCCATTGTCTATCCATTAGAATGGAAGTCCATAAATTTCCTTCTCAATTCCGTGTATGTTCATCTTATGCTACATCATAAGGATATTATATACATAAAAAATTTTTCATATTTTTAACAGCCATCTGTCATTTTATTGTCAAGTTTTTTCTTCCTCTAGTCTGTTGATAGTTGCTTGGAAAATCATTTGGAAGGAACACTGGGTTACTTCTACAGATTTTTTTCAAATTTATTTTTTTGCTCTTTATACTTTGAAAATTTTCTCTCATAGACAGAAAACGAAAAGAATATTGGTTGGACCATCCCCAGTAAAATCCAGGGCTGGTCTTGTATTGCTACTGGGAAAATATCCAGAAGATATGTATTATTATTGCTGTCTCAGTTCATCTACCCGCTAAGCACACTTTATTAGAGTAGAACTCTGAGCTACTAATAGAAAGAGTAGGGCAATACTGAGAATTTAAAAGTCTAAAGAGGAGCCACTGTGAGTGTCCATGCTTTATCAATGGATCTAAGTCATTTAAATACTACACTTTCCTCTTGACTACATTTTTTCAATTATTCTCTTGAATTTTGAAAGTCTAAATCTGGCTTTCATTAATTTCATAAACATTTCTTGAGCATTTAATATTATTACAGGCATAATATTATGCAAGCTTTTGAGAGAAATATCATAGAAATCAAGATTTCAATCTTTAGCCCTCAGACCAATAATAATCTTGAAGAGAAAAGCTGAATAGATACAAAGCTACTACAGCACATTTCTAAGGCACCATATGAGCAAATACTTAATGGTGTGGTCTGAACTGTATACCAACATACCTAAGTCCTGAAGCAATACATCACAAGGGAAAAATCAGCACAGGCTAGAAATAGTTAGGGAAACTTTCTCTTCATAGAAACTGCTGTATTTTCCCAACTTATTGGCCATAACTAGATACAGTATCATCCATTCTGTTTTGATTGAGGTGAGGAGATACATTTATTGAAAAGAAAAAAAAATATTTCTTGTCCCCACTATAGTTTTTGTCCTATCTGAACCAGAGGTTGGGAATTGGGGTTAGCATTAATAAAGCTTAATTGGCTCTCTAAGGAAAACCACTGCAGAGTAAGGAATAACGAGTTCCCTGGGAAGGTTTTGCAAGCAAGCAAGCTTCTCTTCCTTTTATTCAACACCTCATCTGAATGAAGCCCAGATGATTAGATGCTTCCCCATAGACAGATACATCATTGTTGGCCAATCCCGTTCTGATGTTTCCGTGATTGTTACTCTCTGCTGTCCTTTCAGATGGCTGCCCAGGGCTCTGCTTTGGAAATGGACGATGTACCCTGGATCAAAATGGTTGGCACTGTGTGTGTCAGGTTGGTTGGAGTGGGACAGGCTGCAATGTTGTCATGGAAATGCTTTGTGGAGATAACTTGGACAATGATGGAGGTGAGTCATTTATAAAATGTTCACATAAGAAAGGAATAGCCCTGCCTCTAGCACAGTGGTGAACAACCTGGCTGAGGGCAAAAATGAGGAATCCTCAGTATAAATGATATTGAGTTATATGAGGTCATACTATTTTTAAATCTCGATCATATTAAAATGATATTATTTATTGAATATGACCAGGCAATACTTCAAATTTTTTTGCATGCTTTATATCTCATTTAATTCACATGAGATATAGGGACTATTATTTTCCCTACTTACAGACAAGAAAAATAATGCTCAAAATGGGAGTAGTAAGTGACTTATCTAAGGTTACATGGCTAGAAAGTAGCAGAGCCAAAGTTCCAATTCAGGGCTCTATGACTTCAGAGTTTGTTTTCTTAACTACTACACTATTCTGTCTCCCCTACCTATAGTATATGTCATACCAAATTAAATTAATGTGCCACTGTTCGAGCTGTCATATGTTAGTGCAACTTGCACTATACACACTGTAAAATATGTTTGTTTTTAGTTATTTAGAGCTCCCTCTTGTGTCTCTACCTGTTGGTAATGCTTTATACCTTTCACAGGACAGTATCGAGACCATTCAAGGTAGAATTTTTAATATTTAATTCAAGAGCTGCGCATGATATTTTAAAAAGCCACATGTGGCTCTAAGGCCTCAGGGTAACCACTTCTCTTTTAGTCACACCAACAAAGTATCTAATACACTGTACAATGAGACATCAAAATGGCCCATACCACCTCTGAGTGTACCTAAAACAACAAGTCCTCACTTTGTCCATACTTTCTACTCAAGGAAACATAAAATTAACAAAAAAGTTGTTTTCTAATTTCTGTATATTAGCTTAAAATGAAGTAGGCAATTAAATTTGACTCCTCACATTTCTATATCTGCTTAGATAATTGTATTCCTTGTCATTTGAATCCAAACACTGGGCTTAAATCAATAAGGTAACAGTCATAGCTTACACATCAAACTGAATGTTAGAGTTTCTTCCTTTACTTGTTCTGGCCTGCAGTCAACCTTAAAAAGTTATAAAACCCAGCCAGGCATGGTGGCTCACGCCTGTAATCCTAACACTCTGGGAAGCTGAGATGGGAGGATTGCTTGACCTCAGGAGTTCAAGATCAGCCTGAGCAAAAGCAAGACCCTGTGTGTACAAAAAATAGAAAAATTAGCCAGGTGTGGTGGCACATGCCTGTAGTCCAGCTACTCGGGAGACTGAGGTAGGAGGATCGCTGGAGCCCAGGAGTTTGAGGTTGCGGTGAGGTATGATGACACCACTGCATTCTATCCAGGACAACAAAGTGAGACTCTGTCTCAAAAAAAAAAAAAAAGTTATAAGACCTTATGAAAATTAAGTGGAAGCAACTTTGTGATTGACACATTGACTGCCACACCAGAAAAAAAAATTTTCCCTGGGGCCACAGTGTTGTATTAAAACAAAATGATCCTTTCTAATTTGTTATTTTTTATTGTTTTCTGTGCTTGAGTTATATGCAATGCAATCCACATTTCTAGAATTAAATTATCAATATTAATCGTAACAATAGGAACATCAACAAGTAAGATTTTCACAAACCAACTGCAGGGTTTTGCTTTATGAGGCCCTAAGCTCAAAACTAGCCTCAGTTAAATACAACTCACATGGCAGTCCATGTGTTAAGAACACAGAGCCTTGAAGTTAGACTGTCTGGATTCAAATACTAGCTCTGGCTCCTATTTACTGGTTGTATGATTTGGGGCAAGTTTCTTGATGTCTCTTCAATTTCCTTATCTCTAAAGTGGGGTTGATAATATTAACTAATAGGGTTATTATAAATATTAAATGAGATAATTCAAGGAACCACTTAAAATATAACAAACTGCACCACACACACATACACAACTTAGACCATTTTCCAAAGAGACTATTTACTATCCATCCAAATGGAAAACTTTGTCTTGGAAGCTAGAGTGAAATTTTCAATTAAATGGTATACTGATAAACTATTTAGTTGACTTTTATGACCCTCCAAGACTCATCTTCACTTTCCTTTTCATCTTTTTCCTTGTGTGCTCCTTATGTGGTATGCCCTCGCCTTTCCTTTACCCATCATTCTCTGTCCATCATTTAAGCTTCAACTCAAGCCACATCTTCTGTGAAACCTCTAACATACACCTCTTCAATCAACCATGATGCTTACAATAAGCACCATACAATATACACTTAATTATATTCTGTCTGTATGGTTTTCTTGTTGCATATTAAGCATGACCCATGGCCCATAGTTATATGTCCAATGTAATTAATAATAATAGTATCTCAACTTGTATTCAGGTTTTACTATGTACCAGGCACTGTGAATTTTTATTTAATCCCAATGATGTAAACACTACTATTAACACCACTTTAGAAATTAGGAAACCGAGGCACAGAAAAATTAAGTAAGTTGCTGAAGTTCATAAAGGAAGAAAATGATAGATCCAGGGCATAAACCTAGGTGGTCTGCCTCATTACAAAAAGGATATGGTGTAGTAATGGAGATTTCTCAGTTGATGTATTGATTAAAAGGTTATGCTGAGAAAATGCATTAACAACTTATGCAATTATGATTTCTGGCTCAGTTAAGGTTGAGCCAAAATAAGATTCTTGTCTTAGTAAAGTAATAAAAATAATGGAATATTTAATTATCAAGCATTTTTATGGCCTCAAGGTCACCTCAAGGCAGCCAAAAAATGTTTAATGAGTGAATCAATTAAATATTAATGAATTAATGGATTATCAATTCTCTATGTCTGTGGCATATGTATAGAGTTTACTGAATATGTATTGACCTCTGAACATTCCTTTAAAACTGTGTATCTATGTGTGAATTAAAAATCAAAGACCCTGGCCGGGCGCAGTGGCTCACGCCTGTAATCCCAGCTCTCTGGGAGGCCGAGGCGGGCGGATTGTTTGAGCTCAGGAGTTCGAAACCAGCCTGAGCAAGAGCGAGACCCCGTCTCTTCTAAAAATAGAAAGAAATTAATTGGACAACTAAAAATATATAGAAAAATTAGCCGGGCATGGTGGCGCATGTCTGTAGTCCCAGCTACTCGGGAGGCTGAGGCAGGAGGATTGCTTGAGCCCAGGAGTTTGAGGTTGGTGTGAGCTAGGCTGACGCCACGGCACTCACTCTAGCCCGGGCAAAAGAGTGAGACTCTGTCTCAAAAAAAAAATCAAAGACCCTGATATGAGTTCAGTGTATTTTTATGATTGTCTTTTTAGGGAGTAGGAGGGAAGGCTCCTTGAGAGTTCCAATTGCCATTTTTTCCCTATAGTAGGATTAAGATAATATTGATGATAAATATAGATTCAGTTGTACTTTGAGATGGAAAGATGGAATGACTAACCTCTGAAAGGCCCATGACTAAGATTTTAGACCAATAATTCCATTTTGATAATGTTTAAATATTATCCCTAAGAATACATTAAATGCCCTTCATTTGGTAGTGTCAGCTTTGCAACTATCCAGAATAGCTGGATTCATTTAGTTGAATATTACTAGTGATTAATATTTGCATACATGTTTGTGCATATGTGTATATAAGTGTGTGTGTTTTAATTAAGTCAGAAAGTGCCAATTGAATCTTTTTGAAAAAAGTGGTCCTGATTTGTAAAGTGTGATTTTTAAGAAATCTTCACAATCAAAAAAAATCACTTTGAAGCAGTCACTTCAAGTAGCTGCTACTTGATTACTCCATATTATAGCTGATACTTACAGAATGGCGGGATTTTTTTGCATTCTAATCAGCTCTGAATACTCATTAGTATTGCTGCCACTTCCTGCAGCTTTTACTTTACTTATACCCTGATTCAATGCATTGTGACTCTTAGTAACTAATTGGGCTGCATTGAATATGTAGGTGACACAGCTGGTCCAGAAGCTACCTAAGAGCTCCTTGAATAGTAAAAACAGAAGAGGGAACAAATAACCTTTGGATTTTTTTTCTTAACATGCAAAAAAGGAAAGCTATCTCGTGTATTGTATATGTAAGAACTAATTGCTATGGAAGTCACAAACCTATCAAATGTCTTCACCTCATTTATCCCTTTAGTGAACAAGCACTTACCACATGTACAACCCTATGCTTGGAAGAAATTTAACATTATAGTGACCGCATTTTCATTTGTTAATAACATGTCCTGATTTGGGGTTTGGAAAATATGATCACCATACATTACATGCACATATGAATTGACATAAGAAAAAAGTTTGAACATTATATTAACTGAGTCAGAACAGTGAAAACAAAGAGGGGAAGCATGAACTATCAGACACTAAAGTCTATATGAAAGCTATGATAATTAAAGCAAAGTGGTACTAATGTAAGAATAGATAAATTAATACAATGGCATTAAAGCTCTAGAACACAACCAAGTACAAATAAAAATTTAGTATATTATAAAAGCAGCATCAAAAATCAGTGGGAAAAAAATCAAGAGGGGAAGAAGCATTATGAAATAAATGTTGCTGGGATGAGTATTAAGAAAATACCTTAGATTTTCAATTAATACTATATACCAAAAGAACAAGATAAATGAAAACACATTAACTGGATTAATGAGTTAAAGGTAAAGAAAACTGAAACACAATTAGAAGAAAATATAGGTGACAGATCTTACAATGGGAAAGGACTTCTTAAAGAAACTATAATAGGAAAAAAATGAATTTGACATAGTAAAAGTTTGAAACTTTTTTTGGCTAAATTTATAGACCATCCAATATCTAAATATTTGGAAACATCAAAATCTGCATTGTCCAGTATGGTAGCCACTAGCTATGTGTGAGTATTTAAATTTAACTCAAACAACATTAAAAATTCAATGTCTCAGTTATATTAATCACATCTCAAGTGTTCAATAGCCACCTGAGACTAGTAGCTACTGTGTTGGACAGCACGGTACTAGAGCATTCCCATCTTCAGGAAAAGTTCTATTGGATAGTGCTGATCCAGATGTTTAACTCAAATGTGTATCTTTCAGTCAAACAGTTCACATTGAGGATCCAGTTTTCCATTCATTTATTCTTGCCAAGTATTATGCTTGGCACTGGGGAGAAAATGATAAACAAGACAAGTTTCTGCCTTTGTGGAGCTTATGGTCTAGCAAGAAAGACAGATAGTAAACAAGAACCCACACAAATAGCTATGTATTTATAACTATGAAGAGAAAAATTTTAGGGTACTATAAATGTGCATGGGAATCTGACTTAGTCTGGATGGTGAGGGAGGCTTCATAGCAGTCAGGGAAAGAATGTTCCAGGCAGAGGAAACACCATATACAAATGCCTTGAGGTAGAAATGCACTAGGCTCTTGTAGGAAGTAAAACGCTTTGTGGCTGGAACACAAGTCAGGGAGAAATTAGTATACAAAGGTAGACAAGGGCCAGATCATACAGAACAGTTGTGAATTTTACAAGATATTTAGTTATCAAACAAAGATTCCATTTCATTCACTGGGAAGGAAAGTGGACTCTGATATTATGGGAACATTGTCAAGGAGGTTCAAAAGATAGAGAATAAGAGTGTTTAATCAAACAGCTTTGTTCTCTGATCTTTTAAATATTTGTCACATATTTGTCCTCGCTTCTCTGGTACAAACTCTTCTAGTAGTCTATATTCATATTCATTGGTAAAATCAATAAGTTAATTGCCTAAAAGAGAATGATCTTCCAGGAATCATTCTTTATAAAAAGTCACCATTCATTAGGCGCAATAGCTATTTTCAAGCTTCTTTTATGAGGTAGTGTTTCTAGATCTAGAAAACAGCACCATGGGTGAGTTATGAACACATATAAGCTCATGGATCAATGAGCCTCATGTTTTGAATGGCACCAGCATGCTACAGTGTAAAAAACAGGAAAATGAAAGAGAAGGAATAATGAATTGATAGCATTTGCTCTATTTAAGGACCAGACTTCTCCACATTTACTTTTGAGATTTGGTTGAGGACAAAAGACTTGATATCAGAAAGCATATTCCTAATTATTCTCTTCTGACTACATCCCCCCTCATTTCTTTTCTTTTTTTTTTTTTTTTT
>CAUYSK010125023.1:0-16384 GCA_963575035.1 Avahi laniger | reverse complement strand
AGAACAATGAAGATTATTTCTCAACACTCCGACAGGGTGTCAGAAACAGAGGCATTCGGTTATTGCAGGCACCGTAAATTAGAACAGATTTGGGGGGTGGAGTTCGGCGATTCATTTAGAAACGGTTAAAATGTTTGTGCTTTCTGACATGGCAATACCATAGCGGGAATTCACCTCCATGGCACATTTCAAAAGAAGCAAGGTTTGTAAAAGAATTTTGTGGTAGTATATTTCATAACAAAAACATACACTGTTATAAAAGGAATGATTCAATTATAATATCATGTATTAGTGTCATAGAACATAACAGGGATTAAAAATATAAAAGTAATGATCGTGGAGACATGGAAACTTAAAGAACAATATTCTGCATGTAGCTTTTTGTAATTATGTAAAAGCTATCGGAAGCAAAATAAATATTAAAAAAACATGAGAGGAAAATATCCCTAGCTCAGTATTTGACTTTAGTCCAACAATTCTCAAACTTTTTGGCCTCAGGAACCTCAAGAACTAGAGGTTCTTTATACTTGTAAAGATTACTGAGGATGTCAAATAGCTTTTCTTTGTGGATTATGTCTACTGATATATGCCATCTTAGCAATTAAAGCTGAGAATAATTTAAAGGGTTTATTAATTGAAAAGTAAAAATTATAAATATGGTAACGATACTTTTGGCAAAAAATAACTACATTTTCTGTAAAAAAGAATTAATAAAAGGAATGGCATTGTTTTACATTTTTCTATTTAAAACAACATATGAGCTTAATAGTGATAGTCGATTCGTGTGTCTGCTTCTACGCTGAATCCGTTTCAATACCACCGTCTGGTGCCCTCTTGAGAGTGGATAGGTACACGATGTCTTCATGTCATTATGCAAATATTTCTGATGTCATAGACTCCCTATAAGGTCTCAGGGGGCCCAGGCGTCCCCAGACCCCACTTAGAGAAGGGCTGGCGATAAGAAGTGACCCTTTCGGGAAGCTGAACGGTTTGCCAACTCCTCACAAGTTATATGGCCTTTTTCTTATAAAACTCTCAGAATCTCAGACACAAAATCATTTACATAGTTAAGGTAAAGCAGATTTAATGTACCAATGCAAATACTCACTTCCATTGGCACAGATAATGAAGTTGTCTACGCAAAGTTAACACATGTTGTTAAAATTAAGTTTCTCACAAAACCACTTTTGGTCGTCAGCTTGGTGGCCCCTAAATAATGTTCTCCTCCTCTGAAGCACTCCCCTTTGGGCTTTTCTAGAACTAGAGGTGCAGAAAAATACCTACTGGCTGAATAGAAAAGCAGAGAGGATTCATACACGAAACAAAGGATTTAGTGACATTCAAACTCTAAGAACCCTTGCAGTCTGAGTCTGGAATAAAATTCCTGCTCCTTCCCCAGGATGTCTTTCACTAATTCTGACCCTTATTTCATAACCTCCTTCTTTTAAAAGCATCCATTAAAAAGATTTTCTGCTATATTTTAGGAATGCCAAAAAAGCACTAAAAGAGAAATAAATTTATTACAATGAAAAAAAATTACATTAATTTAAAAAGTGTAGAACATAGAAAAATTCTAAAATTGATGATCTGGTCTCATCCCAAACCTGCCATTTCAAACTGTAGTTGTGGGAATTGTGACCACAAGGGAATGAGATTTATTAGACTTACATATCCAGATGGGTATTTATTCCTTAAAACTGTTACCCTGGAAAATAATAACTCATTTTGTTGATGCTACTATTTTCTCAAAATAATTTTCAGGACATTTTCAGAGCTTGTGGCATACAAATGCATAGAGAAAAAGAGACTTTAGTAGGCTTTACATCTACTTAATTCTTTTACTTTGAAAAAATGAGGAAACTGAGATCAAGAAAGGAAAAGAAAATTGGTTACTATCACTGAACTAATTAATGTCAGCATTGGGACCAGATCCTGTTCTCTTGATGGAAGCAAACTGGTTAATATGAAAATTAAAATTAACTTTGTTTGACTGAAGTGTTGAAGAAAATCTTTTCCTAAAAAAATCTAACAATTTCATATTATACAATTCCACTATTTAAAGCAAGATTTTACTAGATATAGAATTGATTATATACGATCAATTATATTTGGGATAATGCCTAACTTACCATCAGCAGAAGACACATTCATTTACAGTGAACTTGCAATTTGAAATTATTACTGTTTATTCCTATTTATTGTTGTGAAAAAATAAATAGAACTCGATCAAAATTATGAATGGACCAATAAGTGGTTCCCAATGCACAGGGTTAGCTTTGGCCAATTTAGATTCTGGGCTGCTTCACTCAGTCCAGAACCCTGGGCCAAAATGAAGATACCTGTGCTATCACGCTGCTCCCTCTTGCCTCAGGAGGGGCACGGTCACCAGCTGCTGCTGGCATCTCTGGCTGATCCTGCCTGGCTACAACACTACATTAGCTTCCCTATACTGCTGCCTACTGGACACAGCAAGGATAGCTGTGAATAAATCACTTGTCCTGCCATCACTCAGGGGGCCTGGATGTGAAATAGGGGATTCGGGTATTAGCTACTCAATTTAGATTGATTAATTGATTGATTTTTAGTTGTAGTTTTTTAGAGACAGGGTCTCTTTCTCTGTCGCCCGGGCTGGAGTGCAGTGGTGCAATCATAGCTCATTGCAACTTCAAACTGCTGGGCTCAAGCCATCCTCTTGCCTCAGCCTCCCAAGTAGCTGGGGCTACAGGCACACACCACCGCGCCCAGCTGAATTTTTTAGAGATGGGGTCTCACTATGTTGCCCAGGCTGGTCTTGAACTCCTGAGCTCAAGTGATCCTCCTACCTCAGCCTCTCAAAGTGATGGGATCACAGGCCTGAGTTGCCGCACCCGACCTTCAATTTGGATTTAAAAATCTAAGCACTGGACATAGGAATGTTGTTTATTTAGTGACCGGGGACACCTTAATGTCAACCAAAGCAAATGAACCTATAAATCTGTTTTCAAAACACCTGTCTTTAGAAAGTTGTCTTTTACATTTTAAATTATATGATTCCCTCCTTAAAAATCAGCACTCTCAAGAGGATAAATACACTTATACTTTTCACATCTTAATGTGAGACAGAACGCACCTCGCTCTCTGCAAAGAAACAGGCGCCGATGGACTGGGAGCTATGGTACAGGATGACAACTTAAGGAAGCTGTTTTGGAAGAGGGGCATCATCCCAGGACATGAGGTCTGGTTTGACATTGAGCAGAAAAGGGCACTTTGTACCTTGGGATTAAGGCCAGAGAAAAAGGAGAAAGGGACTCGAAGAAGCTAAGTGGTGACAAAAATGAAAACAACAGCACTTACTATGTTCCGGGCACATTCCCAAGAACTTCACAAATATTCTCACGTTTCTCACAACAACCCTATGAGACAGATACTGTCCTTACTCTACAGATGAGGAAACCGAGGCAGGGGTTAGGGTGGCCAAGGCACCAGGTGGTGAGGGGTGGAGCTGACGGCCTGGAAGGTGTCACTTTAGGAGACAAAGGACAAGCGGAACTGTCAGGCGAGAAAGCCAAAGCAGCACCCTGGGCCACCGCACTTGGTCTTGGGGTGACAGTCACAGCCGAGGGAAGTCAAGGAGAGCTAAAGGTCACCTGGTGTTCTGGGTGGGGTCCTGGGGGCAGCAGGTGAACACTAAAGAAATGTGAACAAAGTGTGGACTTTAGTTAACAATAACGTATTGATAATTAGTTCATTGATTCTGATGACCGCACCACACTAATGTATTTCTTTCAAAGCCTGCCTTTTAGAGACTGATTAACACTATGGAAAATATCTGACTCCCAAGAGAGTGAGGAGACACATTAGTTAGTGCAGAATCTGATGTTGAATCAGTTTAAGGATGTCGATTGTGAGTGTGACCAGGGAAAGGGACCTATCACGTGGCTTAGATTATCCAAATCCGGGTATTTTCCTTCCCTTCCCCTAAGTCAATCCTCAAAATAATTATATGGCGGACATGCACCAAGGTAGCATTTAAAATGCGTCCCTCTAGCTTCAACTCTAAGCAACTAGAATCACCGTATAGTTTTTACATTCATAGGGTATCCATAGGTGTGATCACTTTCTTCCCAGAAACTGAGATACCTTCACTTAGAAGCTGAAGTCGGAAGTATCACCACTGAAGAATGGGAGCTAAAAGCACCGAGGCAGCTGAGATCCAAATCACCTGGATTCTTGGCCCCAGACAGGATAGAGCACTTCTGTGAGGATCACAGTAAAGGCAGGAAGCACCGAGTTTCTTCCCACACTGCCCCTAATTTGTGTAACTACAAGGGAACTGTTACAGTATCCACCGTCGAGAACAAGTGTCTTCATTTAATCTTCAATGAAAGCATATAAGTTACACAGTATATCCTTATCTATAAAATAAGGATACGCTTATCTACAAAGTAAGGTTTAACAAATGCCAAAGACATTTGTTTAAAAAAAAATTATAGAAAGGAACTGCTAAAAAAACCCTACATTGATTGGGGTATGTCAAAGGGACCCAAGAGCCAACTGAAATAGCTCCCAGGGGCCAAAGCAAGTAACATTGGATTATAACATAACCACAGTAGAAGGCACACTGAGTTCATACTGACAGAAGTGATTTAAAAGACACGAATCTCCCTTGCAAAAGAATTCCAAATCATTTATGTGGATACTCTGCCCTCAAGGAGACAGAATATAAATCCCCACTCCTTAAGTGTGGGTTTTGCAGAGTGACCCCCTTCCAAAGAGCACGGTATGGGCAGGGCAAGGCGAGTAACTTCACAGCGAAGGAACCTGACAAACACCACCGCAGCCAGGTGACCGAGGACGGTATCAACAGCGGTAAATCATGCTTATGTATCCTTTTTATAAGGTGAGAATGGTACTTCTGTGGTCTTCCTCCCCAACACCATAAACCTAATTATCAGAAGACATTAGACAGGTCCCAACAGAGGGGCGTCTTACAAGGTGCTTGTCCAGTACTCCTCAAAACCGTCAAGACCATCAAAAACAAGGAAAGTCTGAAAAACTGACACAGCTGAAAGGAGCCTAACGAGACATGACAACTAAATATAATATCGTATCCCGAAACAGAAAAAGAACGTTAGGTAACAACAAAGGAAATCTGAATAAACCATGGACCTGGGTTAACAGCAACGTATCAATATCTTAATAACAGAGGAAACCGGGTGGGGAGTTTATGGGATCTCTGTAATATCCTCAATTTTTCCATAGATCTACAATTATTCAAAAAACACTGTTTAAAATTTTTTAAACATTAGTTTCCACAGGTACACATAGGTAATATAAATGCATAGGAAAAGTCTAGAGATGCACTAAACCAATTATTTTCATGGTAATTTTCTTAGCTGTGCTCTACGAGGTGCTTATATAGAAAACATTTGTAGATTGCTCTAAAAATAATTTGAGATCTACTGGGGGAAAGGTACAAGAAAATGAGAACAAGTTTAAGCTTCTCTCTTATCAGCAGAAAAGATTTATTCCTTGTAAGGACAAACAATTAAACCACATCCAAGGGCTTAACTTACAGACACAAACCAAAGTAGCCACTTAAAGCGTCGGATATTTAGATACGAGACATGTGGGGGGAAGGCTTTGCCATCTGAAGCTCACACCCAACTGGGCTTGATGGACGGCGTGTGCTTGGGTGTGCTGGGGGGAGAGCTCGTGTGCGGAACGGGCGGAGGACGGCTGTGTTTCACAAACACTGGAGCATTCTAGACCGCTTGGGGAGGTATATATTTTCACGTGGAAGGGAAGAGGGGAAGAGAGCAGAGTCCCTCCCGCGGGGCACTAGGCTGCCTTGCAGAGTGCCACGGCAGAGAAGCGGACCTCTCCCTGCTCACGCTCGGTGAATTCTCTGCAGACCTTGGCCGCGTCCTGAAAAGGAGGAACGTCGTTAATATCCAAACAGCAAGAGCTCAGCACGAAAGCTTCAGAGGGAAAGCACCTCCAAGGCCTATAAATGCTCAAAGTTTACCCTGATCAACTTTAAATCCCTCCTTGGACTTGAAAACCAGGGCTTAAGGAAAGAGTGAAAAAATCCAGTGATGGGCACAACAGCAACACACACCGTGGATTTGACTCGGAAGCTCCTTTATCGTTTTCCCCCAAATGCTCTGCGCTTCTCTCACCTTGAGCCTGGTTTTGGCAAGAAAACTATTAATGTTCTTTTCCTCAAATCTAAACAAGATAGAAAATTATCTCTCTTCCTAAGAGGGCATAAGAGAAAAGTTCTCCTGACTTAGGAATCCCTGGAGTGGAGACAATTTTCTTCCAAGCCAATAGTGTACAAGACAGCCTCAAAGTTTACCTGGTATTCCAGGTACGGACAAGGGATGGATTCTTAGAGATTTACGGTGAACAGACGTGTGTTACTACTTCTAAAGCCTAGATTACAAAGGTTGACAACAGAAAACTGATCCCAACGTTAGGTATTTACCAGATTCTAGGGCTAAAATGTTTTGGGATCGATCAATCACTCTGTTCAATTTCTAAAAAGTGCAGTGGAAAGAAAGCTCCACAAGCCACACTAAATGTAAGACCTGAAAGAAAAAAGAACACTCTGTGATTTAGGAACACTAGAGCTCCTCAAGTCCAGAAATCGCCAATTCAGTAACGAGTTTCGCCCTTAAAAAGCATCACCACTGGAGGTTTGCTCCTGCTCTGGAACCACATTTAAAAACTAAAGGGATTGAGATTGGCATCTGCATCTTATCTACAAGAATTTTCAATATGTGAATGTTCCAGACCTTCCTCCCACAAATCAACTGTCCTATAGGACTCGGCACTGACCTCTACATTAAGGGAAGAGAAAAGCCATCTTCCAAAGAGACAGCGTGCAGTGACCTCACGCATTCAAGTTTGGGTACTTGGATTAAGTTTACGTATTTTCTCACCAGTTTAACAGTAATTTAGTGTGACATTTAGATAACCTAAAACATCTTTAACCATATAGAACCAGCCTTACTTAGGGTAAGAACCTAACTAATTAACTTGCTGGTGAATTTAATTAGAATCTCATTTAATCTCATTTAATTTTGAGATTTTAATTAGAATTAAAAAAAAGTTTTCCTTCCCTACACCTCAAATCCTACTCATGTAACATTAGGTATTCTAATGTGGGGCACATGTTTATGGTATTAGTATCTTGGATATGAGTTAGCGTGCACCTTCAAAGCTTTATCAGAAAGACCAGAGTCTTCCCCCCAAAGGGATCAAAGACCAGAAATTCTGCCTCTGTTCTTATTCTCTTCCACAAGGAAATGCCGAGTCTCTCATGCAACACCCCCATCCTGCCTCTCTAGATCTGTTCTTCATTGCTGACCACTATTTCAGCAGCATACCAGGAATTAGCTTTAATTGACATCAGGTGTGTACGGCAGCCAACTCGGTAAAGTGACCCTCCCTCCTAGAGGGGCATGATCTGCTCCACTGGGATCTTAAGGCTGTGAGGTTCCACAGACAGGTCTCTCAGAAAGAAAGGTCGCATGGCCGTTGGCGAGGAGCAGATTCTAGATGCACACCGTTTAGGGTTGAATCATGCCTCTGCCTTTCAGCCATTGCTCTCGGGCACTATTCACCCAACCTCTTTATACCCGAGTTTCCTCATCTGTAAAATGGAGATGACGACACACACCTGTGCCATTAGAAGAACTCTACAAATGATATAAATCACTTAGAATAGCATTTAGCACAGGGCTCAGCAAACCGCAGTCTGTGGGCCACATCCAGCCTGCTGCTTGTTCTTGTGAAAAAAGTTTTAGTGCAACGCAGATACACACATTCATTTAGATACTGTCCACGGGCTGCTATAGAGTTGAAACAGCAGAATTGAAGGTGTACAACACAGCCGTACGCCACACAAAGCCTAAAATGTTTTCCATTTGGCTCTTTACGGAAAAACCTTGCATCATCTGCACACAGCAAACTCTCAAAAGAGAATTTGCTGTCATTACAAATGAGGTAGCTAAACCTTAACAGTGTTTTGTATTTTATCATAACTGAGCAATCTGCCTTTATGACAGCAAATTGATTCAACACTGGAGACTCATTTTAGGGTGAAGGGGCCTAGTCTGCCAATTCTTGTCCAGAATCAAGAGGTGATCCTGGGTCTTAAAGTTCTTGTCAGGTATGTTTTGAATCTGCTTCTTCATTCTGCGATAGCGAACCATGTGGGAAGAAAAAGCTTCTGAATTTCACCACCTAAACGAAATCACTATCCACGAGACTGACCCGGACCCAGCAATGTTACAGGGATTAGGAAAGGCTCGGGTTGCTATTCTGCGAGCTTTTAGCTGTGATGTCATCTGACAGGAGGACAATGGTCACCCTAATCCCACAGGGAAACAAAGCAGCACACGAAACAGATTAGTGAAGGCTTCTCTGAAGCACCGTGTTTAAAACCACTTGCTATAAAATAAGGCAGATAGAATTACTAAGATGATCTTTAAGCTCTAAAGAGTGCTGTTAACCTAGACAATTGATGCTGGCTGTACTGAAAGAGTGTTAGCCGTTAGAATAGATAATTTAGCCACAGAAATCTGGCCCTAGCAGAGATGCATTTCGAAGGTTACCTACCTGCAGCAGGTGGTCCTCTGAACTGGCGCCGTGGTTCACCGGAAAAGGCATGCGTCCATCTGCAACAAGGAAGCCAGGCATGTCAGTTTTCTCTGCATGTTGTCTGGTCCCTGTCCCAGCCCGCAGGGGGAGTTTTAGAGTCTTCCAGATACCACCGCCAAACCCGCGAAAGGAAGCCTGGTTATGGAGCGACGGGCTGCAAATGAGGTTCCGGTGTTCCTCGATACCCGTCCCAGGCAATTCTAATCCACAATTAAGATCACACGAGCTCCGTTCAGCTCCGCTAATAGAGGGGCCCATGCCCCACCTCCTGGGAAGGGCCACAGAGCGGAAGTCAGGCGCCAGCTCTGACGGGGAGCGTGGGCCCAGGAAGGGGAGGCGAGAAGGAGTTTCATTGCCCTCCAACGACTGCAGGCTGCCCCCAAGTCTCCTCTGCCCTGCGAGCCCACAGGTAGCCTCTCGACTTGAGGCAACACTGTTGCAAGCCTTCTCCATTAATACGAAAGGGATGGATCTTACAAGATGGATCATCTCTCTTGAGCTCATAAACCAGTTAATAGAAATTACTCCTACATGCCCAAATTCTTTTTACACAAACAGGGTCATATTCAGGCACTGATCCTTTTCCAAAAGTATCGTTTATCTGAAAAGGCTGATACTAGAAGATGCTCTAGGAGCAGATGAAGAGTGAAAGTCTGAACACGCATACTTTAACCAGTTATCAGATTTATTCTCTTTACCGGTTTGTGACTAAGCCATTCAGTAGGCGAGTTGTCTGAGAAGTTGCTCTGGGTTTGACAAGGGGTTAAGTGTCCCCATGAGAACACCGTGTTATTGTGGCTTCATAAACAATGACACGGGGAAGATGGGAAGGGGGTGAGGGATGAGAAATTACCTACTGGGTACAATGTACACTGTTTGGGTGATGGTTACACAAAAAGCCCAGACTTCACCGCTACGCAATATATCCATGCAATAAAACTGCACTTGAATCCCCTAAATCTTTTTTAAAAAAATTAAAAAATTAAAAATTAAAAAAATGATATGCCAAGTACCATAAAGTCACACAACAGTACAAGAAATTAAGCCCAAAAGAATGCATGAAGCTATGCTGGATTCCGAAAATGGAGTGAAACATACCAAGTTCGTAGAGATGGCCATCCACGTTGTTAAACAGAATAAAATGAAAATTCACTTTGTCATCTACCTAAAGAGAGTCAAGAAATTTTTTTTGAAAATGAGTACAAGATGAACTTGTTAAAAATAAATTATATTGCAATTCAAGTGAAATATGCTTGAACCAACTTGCTTGTATTCTTAAAAATCATTATTTGTATATTTCCAACATACTAAGCCCATTAAGGTAGATACACTGTAACTGTCAGAACAACTCCATGGGGATGCTATTACAGACCTCTCTTCTTCTTTTTTTTTTTTTGAGACAGAGTCTCACTCTGTTGCCCGGGCTACAGTGCTGTGGCATCATCCTAGCTCACAGCAACCACAAACTCCTGGGCTCAAGCGATCCTCCTGCCCCAGCCTCCCGAGTACCTGGGACTATAGGTACTTATCACCATGCCCCGCTAATTTTTTGTATATATATTTTCAGTTGTTTGGCTAATTTCTTTCTTATCTTTTAGTAGAGATGGGGTCTTGCTCTTGCTCAGGCTGGTCTCGAACTCCTGAGCTCAAGCGATCCTCCTGCCTCGGCTGCCTCGGCCTCCCAGAGTGCTAGGATTACAGACGTGAACCACCACACCGGCCTGTTACAGACTTTTTACTGAGGAGGAAATTAAGGCTTAGGGAAGGTAAGTGTCTCATCCAAGGTCGAGATTAGAAGGGGGCAGAGCCAACTACAGTTACGAAGGCACTGTCATCTGAGTTTAGCAGTTGTTTCGGAGGTTCTATTCAGATTTATGGGATATTTAAGCCTTCTAGAAATTGTCCTTGTTGATATATCTTATTCTCCCTAACAGTCTATGAGAAGGATATTTGAAATGCTCAGTTAACTAGGAGAGGTATGACTCCATCAGACTCATTTGGATTTATTTTCCTTTGGGTAAACACCCAGCAGAGGGATTGCTGGATCACACGGTAGCTCTACTTTTAGTTCTTTGAAGTTTCCCCATACAACTTTCCACAGAGGTTGCACTGGTTTGCAGCCCCACCAGCAGTGTACGAGAGTTCCTCTCTCCACATTCACATCAATCTTTGTTGTTTTGGGACTTTTTGATAAAAGCCATTCTCACTGGAGTTAAGTGATGTCTCCTTGCGGTTTTAATTTGCATGTCCCTGATGATTAGAGACATTGAGCATATTTTTGCATGTTTGTTGGCCATTGGTCTATTTTCTTTTGAAAATTTTCTGCTCATGTCTCTTGTCCACTTTTTAATGGGGTCGTTTGATTTTTTTCTTACTGATTTCCCTGAGTTCTTTATAGATTCTAGTTATCAGCCCTTTATTGGACATACAGCATGCAAATATTTTCTACCATGAATCTAAACAAAACATTGTCTGAATTTACTCAAGACTACTTCAACTACCAGTTAGATTTCTGAAAAGCCATTTTTCTGAACAGGTCTAATCAAAGCATTATTTGGGTAGAATCCTCTGGGTGGATAACATTTGCTGTGCTCCGGTAAGAGATTCCTGCACATATTTCAGTGGAAACACAGCCCCGGGGGCAGCCTGGCTCTGACTGGCATTTGCATTTACCCGACATTGGCCTTCCTGCGCCACGGCATCGTGGGCTGCCTGTATGGCCTGCAAAAAAGAGAAAGTGATTAGCACAGACATCTCCAGAGTTATTTAAAAGCGGTATCTGAAAGTTCTCTTCCTACCTCATTCTTTTCAAAGCATTTTGCTCTGTCTTCAGGAGACATCTTCTCTGTCTCAGAAAGAAACTGTTTCAGGACTGATCCATCCTCTTTAAAAAAAGAAAATGCATGCATTGATAGAGATAAAATAATACAAATACGTACACATTTATTGCTGATTTAAGCTTTTGCATAGCTGGTCACGTGGGCAACCTGAATCTTTACTACAGCCTCCAAGGATCCGGACGAGCTGTCCCTTCTTCCAGCAACTCCCTACTCAGCTGCATTCAGACCGGAAGGCCTCTCCCTTCCTCCCGTGTGCCCAGCTCTTCCATGTCTCTGCTCTCTGCCACACTGACCCCTTCCCCCTCCCACCTCAAACCCATCTCTCAGATCTCCTATCCCTTTCTTACAGCACTTACCCGTTTGTAACACACACTTGTGAGATTATTAGTGCCATAAAGACAGGGCTGCCTTGCCTATTGCTGGATCTACAGCCCTTAATGTATGATTAACACCCATCGTATACAGGATGCTACAATCACATTCTCATTTAACAACAGTTCCTACCAAGATTTTTACTTCAGGGCAGCAAATACCATCTTAGCTCTTGAGTTACCCAGATATAAATTAACACGAAGATCTTGAATAGAAATTTGAAGAACCAAACAATCTGGCATAGAGACATCTGGCTGGCTAACTGTTGGCATAAGCGTTTTGTTACTGCTCTGTGTGGATAAGCCCGAGAGACACTAATTACAACAGCTACAGCTTGTATTTCATAAGACCTCAGTTTGAACTTTCAGCTCTAAACTTAAATTTGTTAAATGGAGACCATTTTGAAATTTGGAAGCGATAAGAATCCTCTTAACTTTAAGAGAGGGCTGTAAGTCTCTAAGTCTCTGACAGTCCCATTACCCTGGTTAACGAAACTCACAGTACCCCTGACCTCAGGAACACAGCACTCTACAGTGGGACTGACTACAGAAGAAACAAAAAGGATCAAGCCGCAGCTTCTTAATACGGCTCAATCAATATTTTAAAAATAATTTCTAGATGATCTGGATGTTTATGGTCGGATAATTCTTTGTATTAATCTCAAACATATACTTACACACTAAGATCCCTGGTTGTCTAGTGGTTAGGAAAAAAAATAAAAGTAAAAAGTAAGTTTTTTAAAAAGTATACTAAGAGTAAAGTCTTAGCCATACTTCGCTTGCTAAAAAAAAAAAAAAAAGAAAGAAAGAAGAAAAGTTTGACCTGCTACAAGGGAACGTGTGAACTATTAAAAATATTCAATTCCTAGCCACCCCAGCCACTGTCTGGGATCAGAAGCCAGCGAACCACTGCTCCCTATTTTTATAAATAAAGTCTGACGGGAACACGGCCACATCCTCTGGTTTACATTCAACCATATCTACGGCTGCTTTTGTGCTACAGGGCAGAGACCGTCTGGCCCCCAAAGCCTAAAAGATTTACTCTCTGGCCTTTTAAGAAAAAGTTTGCTGACCCTTGGTCTAAATCACACACAACGGCCACGTTATTTGAACTGTGCTGTTCAGTGTACGTCACACAACCACAAGGGCTCAGACTCATTTCTCCTTTGTCCTTGCCACGGCATTCACGGGAAGGGAGCTAGAGCCCTAGACCTGGCTTTGTTCAAGGTTTCTACCTGCTGCTGCGCCTCCCGGCAGGAACCCACACTGTGTCCGGCTGCTCTAAGCTGCTTTGGTTCTCCTGCTGCTTATGAACCGTTAAAGACAACTAGGTGTCCTGTTGTTGTTTTCTGGCTTAAGCCCATCTCCACCTCTCCGGCATGTTGAGAACTGAGTGGGAGTATGTGAGAATCGCTGCACTAACCGGCCCTCAAGGGTCCTTCACGTCAGAGCCACGGAAGCTGCGAGCAAAGGGAACCGCATCTGCAAAGGGGCGTTCGAAACAGCCCAAAACTGAGACTCCCGCCCCACGGGGAGTGGACAAACCACGCATCTTGGAAAATGCGTTTCCTGCTCTCAAAAGAAAGAAGGAGGATTTGCTCCAGGATTATACCTGGATAAGTAGTAACCTTGACTAAACAAGGTTTCCAAAAGATTTTAAGGCAATGAATTTGCTGAATAGACCCTGGGAGTTTGGGACCTGAAGTGTTACAGTTAACTCCGCTTTCTGAACTCCGGCATTTCAAGTTCAAATCAAGGACGACCGGCCTTGAAGCCCACGCGTACCGAAGTCCAGTTTGTCTTGATTATTGGCCACAGCATGAATGAGCCCCACTGTACCACAGGAGTTCCCGATGGTCTGCTTCATGAAGTACACTTTCGGACTGACTTCTTGTCCCTTCAGCTCTTCGATTTGTTTTTTCCTGAAGTTCTCATGCTGTGAATGTAGAACACATTTCTGTATCTCAAAATGAAAATACAGAGAAGAGATGGCAGTACGGTGAGTTCTGCACCTAAATGGAAACACAAATGGGACGTGTGACCAGGAGCCTGGGTTCCAGGTGCTGGCCACGCCCAGCAGGGCCCGTCTGCCTCCCACGCCCACGCCAGCCGGCGGCCTCCGAGAGGTTCCGACGCTCCACCCCGGTGCTGCAGTGCAGGGAATGCCTTGGATATCGCCCAAGGCCCTGCCTAGACGCCACTGCAGCCTTTCAGCATGGACGGCAGGGTGTCATGAAGCCAGAAGACAAACAGACCGGTTCATTATTTTCTTCCTTTAACACTAACAACAACTGTATTTCACAAAAGCATCCTAATCAAGCTCACCATTCTTTAAAGTTCTGATTTCTATTCTGTCCAAGCATACTTCTCAAAAACAGAACAAGCCTTAACTGTTAAAAGGAGCAAGCGAAAGAAATTAACTATTCCCTCTCCCCCCTTTACTAGGAAGGAAAGACAACTGGTTCCGAGTGCTGCGCTGTGATTTTACAAGAGGAAGAGGTGATACTAGTGTGTCCATGGCCAGCTACAGTTTAATTTGAGGACAAATTAGCAATTTGGGGAGAAGGACAGAGACTGGTAAATGAGGGAGACTAAGAGATGGACTTCTTCAAAACATCTGCTAGCTTCTCGTGCAGTAATTTAGTAAGCCTGTCTGGATCTTTCACTAACACATTTTAAAGACCTTAAAAGTTGACTTCTCAGTTAAAAGCAGGGTGCCAATGCTATAGATACACCAATCTCTCATCACCAGCTAAATTCGGACGGAACATCAGAAACATATTTCCAAGTCTAGCAGCTTCGTGTTCCTGGACACGGAACCGGAGTTCAAGCTTGCTCAGCGGTACCAGCAGAGGAATAAGCTCTCTTGCTCCATAAAATCAACCTGAACTCCAACTAGTAGAACATTCTCACTTCACAGCTACCACCAGATCCTTAAATTGTTACTCGTGGATATTCAGAGTTTTCACTTTCTAGCCCAATGTAGATAAAAATTTTAAATGGGACAGCACCATGCGTTAGGGTTGTCTGAGCTCTTGCAATGGAGAAACTTCTGTAAATATTTCACCATCACTTAAAATCAGGGTTTTAGAAGTGGTCCATTTGGGACATCATAACGTTTCCTCAGTCAAAATTATTTATCTTTCTAAATTAACAGTAGCTTGCTTGGGAAGTCGACCTAGAAAACCTTTACTTTTCTTTAAATTTGCTTCAATGTTTTGCCCAGCAAGCATTTTGTGTAGCAGATAAACGCTCAATGAATCTCACAGGCTGAACTGCGGCTAAAGGACGAGGTACTGAGCTCTTTCAAACACAGCCATTCAAACCAGAATGTTCTCTAAGGAGATCCACTTGGTCCAGCCAAAGGAGACCAGTCGGCTTTCAGAGGCAAAGCGTGTTGCAACACTGCCTCCCAGAGGCCTGGCCTCCACACACTGCTCAAAACCTCCGCGTCATCATGGTTGCTCCGAGAGACGCCCAAGCGGAAGGCAGGAGTCTGATTCAGTCAACAAGGAGGCTGATCTGGCAGCTCCCTTTGCTCAAAGGCTTTGACAATAAAAACACATCAGTAAGATTATCTTGATAGCTGTGATAAGTGTCTACAATACTTAGCTCGTTTATTAGAAGGAAGGCCTGGAACTCCCCACACATCTTGGTTTAGGCTGTGGATGCTTCTAGAACACCTAGCCTTAAGACGATGTTTCAGTTTACTGTTTGGAGTGATGCTCCAAATGCTAATGCCTCAGGTTTTGCTAAAGCCAGTTTCAATGCCCCCAAGTCAGGGATGAAGTCACAGTAATAGACGTAGACAATTCCGTGCTGATTCCTGGGATGCCATAGGTCACGAGAAAACAAGTATCCCGCCTGTATGTTTTACACCTGACGCGCAGACTGCGGTGCATATATATCCACGCACACTTGTAGGGGGAGGACTTTCTAAAGGGAGAGGAGGAGGCGTTTACGACTGTGCTAATAACCGCCTATTTCCTTTAGCTACAGGATCAGAGAAGAAAGGACAAGGGGGGGCAGGTGGTTCCGGCACAGAATCATCAACAGACAAACGTTAAGCTTTAAAAGGAACATTCAAGAGGCTCAAAACCCAGTGTGCGTGTTGGGAAGTGGAGGAATAGGAAGAATCCCCTAAATCCACCAGAAACCCAGGCATGGAGACGGAGAATTGCAGAACCTAACAGTCAGTTTCCCTGGGATTCCAGCAAGCCCTGCCCCCTCCGTCTTAGGGCGAGGGGGGTCTGAGACCCAAACAATGCGCCGTCAGGTTCCAGCCCCCGCAGAGCAACAACCAACCATCTCGGGGAAGGGAAGGCTCAAAACAGCTAAATCCAAGGGATCTCACGAGTAAGGTGAATTATTTCCCCGGCTAATCGGGATGATGTGACTGAGATGCTGCCTCCCTTCCAAATTCAAGGCAATTCTGGATGGATGGGCGAGGAGGCGATAGCGCTATTAGAACACGAGCCCAGGGAGTAGGTGCCAAGGAAGGGCAGGCCGCACCTTTCGGGGAGG
>CAUYSK010125021.1:0-14259 GCA_963575035.1 Avahi laniger | reverse complement strand
AAACCAGCCTGAACAAGAGCGAGACCCTGTCTCTAGAAAGAAATTAATCGGACAACTAGAAATATAGAAAAAATTAGCCGGGCATGGTGGCGCATGCCTGTAGCCCCAGCTACTCGGGAGGCTGAGGCAGGAGGATCGCTTGAGCCCAGGAGTTTGAGGTTGCTGTGAGCTAGGCTGATGCCACAGCACTCTAGCCCAGGCAACAGAGTGAGACTCTGTCTCAAAAAAAAAAAAAAAAAGGCCCTGGGGCTGGAACAGGCTTGTGTGTTCTCAAAAGAACCAGGAGGCCTGTGTGGCTGGAGGGCAGCTTGAGGGGCACGTGTGGTGGGGATGACGGAAGAGACACAGCCAAGCGCAGGTGATACAGGGCCTAGGACCAGGCTAAGGAGCTGGGAGTGTGTCTAAGCACAGGAGGAAGCCTCCAGAGGGTTTCAAGAGGTGAGGGGCATGATCTGATTTATGTTTAAGATCACTCTGGCTCCTTCGTGGAGAATGTGTTGGGGGAGCAGTGGTAAGAGGGACAAGGGCATAAGCCTCCCTAGAGAAAGCCAGGCTCTGGGGCTCTGGTGGGCTAAGCCGGCTTCGGAGGGGCCAAGATTGGCGAGTCTAATTCTGCAGGGACTGCTGAGACCTCAGCCTTCACTTCCCGTGGGCACTGTCTTCCCATTGCCTGGACCTGTCCTCAGGATGCAGACAGATCTCCTTTCAATCTGCTGCACCTCTGCCAGCTGCATGTTACCATTCCATTTCACAGAGCAGGAAACTGAGGCTCAGAAAAGGTCAGCGGCTTGTGTGTCATGTAGCTGGGCAAGGAGAGGAGGCAGAGATCCAAGGCCCCTTGTGTGCTGCACCCTGTGCTGGGTGCTGGGATGATCCCAGGATGTGTCTCACTCAGACCCTGCCCTTGCGGAACTCAGACTGGGCCTTGGGACCACAGTTAAACTAGTGATGACAGCAACTGCAACCTGCTCAATGCTGCTATGTGCCAGGCCCTGAGCTAATTGCTTTATGAACATCAATTCCTTTTTTTCTTCACTCAATCCTATGAGGTAGGTGTTGTTAGCTCCTGAGATGCTCAGCCAAATTAAGTTGCCTGGCTGAAGCCACTTAGCCAGCAAGTGGCAGAAGCGAGATGTAAACCTGGGTGTGTCTGACACCAAAAGTCTCAGTCTCAGGCCATGGGGCAGACTGCTGTGGCTATTCTGCTGGGATGGCAGAGGCAGAACTCAGAGGAAGATTCCTTGCTGGGGTTGGAAGGATGAGCAGGATTCTTCCAGGGGGGGTTAGGGGAGGATTTTTTTTTTTTTTGAGACAGAGTCTCACTGTGTTGCCCTGGCTAGAGTGCCGGGGCATCAGCCTAGCTCACAGCAACCTCAGACTCCTGGGCTCAAGCGATCCTCCTGCCTCAGCCTCCCAGGTAGCTGGGACTACAGGCATGCGCCACCATGCCCGGCTAATTTTTTCTATATATATTTTTAGCTGTCCAATTAATTTCTTTCTATTTTTGGTAGAGACGGGGTCTTGCTCTTGCTCAGGCTGGTCTCGAACTCCTGAGCTCAAACAATCCACCCGCCTCGGCCTCTCAGAGTGCTAAGGATTACAGGCGTGAGCCACCGCGCCCGGCCTGGGGAGGATTTTAAAGGGACAGAAAGATGGAAAGGATACAGACCTGGAGGCAAGAAGGGCTTGGCATGCTGTTACCAACTTTCTGGAGCCCCGGTGGGTGGTTTGCTCATTTCCACTGGGGTAAAAACACTCCCACACAGCTGATTTCAAGCCACCAACGTGCAATCACTCGATATGCAGTTGAGAAGAGATGTCTACTAACACACCATCATAAAATACTTCCTGGGGCCTGGGTGAAGGTCCCAACATTTAAGACAAAGCCCCCCCAAACCCTTCAGTAATAAAGATACTTAGAACTTTAATGCAATATTTTAAAAAAATCAAAATCTATGCCAAAAATATCCATGGTGAAGGAAATATAGAAATTTTAAACACAGGATCAGACGCTGCACTTGCATGACTCTGCCTGACCATAACCATGGCCCTGGATCTAGTAAAATTTTATTTACACAAATGGCCAGCCAGCGGCTGTAATTTACCAGTTTGATTTTTTAAAATATTGCAGTAAAATAGTATTTCCTCCATACAGATACAATAGATGTAAATGATTCAAGGACATAGATAATAGTAAAAGACAGTAAAATAGGAAGGGATGAGTGTGTTTTACTCTTATTTTAACGTAATGTATTTAATTGTAAGATTACAGAATTCAATTTCTAATAATGACTGTGTGCAATAATAAGCTCAAAAAATCCTTAAAAATTTAGCGACCGGGAGCCAGTGCCAGCTGGCCACAGCACCGCACTGTTAACCGCCTGGTGGGAAGGTGTGTGTGCTAGAGCACAGAGTGTGAGGGAGGAAAAGGTGACTCAGAGTCTAAAGTCTAGGCCACCTCACTTTAATCTGGATTCATCGAGATTCTGTTCCTTTCTCTCTAAATTTCAATCAGCCCAGGACTCCCCCTTCCCAGAAATTTAGACCGACCCAGACTCCACCCCAGTCTCTTCCAGCTCCGCCCCTTTTCTGCCAGCGCCGTCGTCATGACAACCGCGTCCACACATCCTTCTCGCCCGCGGGTGCGGGAAGCCGGCCCTCAGCGCTCCCATTGGCCAAAAGTTCGTAGCGGGCGGGCCCTGCCCACTCCCATTGGTCAATTGATCGCGGCGGGGCAAGCCCGCACGCTCCCATTGGCCGAATGAGCGACAGGGCGAGGGCTCTGGGCAGCGGTTGTGGAGGGGCGCGGGACAGCAGCGCGACACCGAGCAAGGGGAGAGGGGGGCGTCCTGGGATATTTCTAAGGGTAAAGGTGAGGGGGGCGTCCTGTGGAAGCAGAAGAGAAAGAAGTGAGGGGCAGTGAGAGGGGAATGGGGTAGACAACGTGCGGGATTCGCAGGATGTCCTTCCCGCAGGGCGATGACCACACCGGCGGGCTCCGGCACGGGCTTCGGCTCCGTGTCCTGGTGGGGCCTGTCACCGGCACTGGACCTGCAGGCTGAAAGTGAGTCCCACCATGCACGATCTGGTACTCCGGCTGCCTTCACAGCCCGCGTAGACGGCCTTTCAGGACTCCCTGGCAGGGAGCGGCGCCAACGTTCTCGAGGCTTCAACGGCGGAGGGCGCTCTCGGGTGGGCAGCTCCGGTGTCCCATCTGCGGACTGCAAATCCCAGAATGCTTGGAGGCCCAGCTCCCTTTGGAACCTAGGCCAGGGGCGCGAGGCCTGCTGGGATGTGTAGTCCATGTTTTAGGGGGCCGCTCCTGGGGACTCTATGTCGGCCACCAGCCCCAGCCTGCTCTCGTCTTGCCAGGTCCTCCTGTGGACCCAGAAGCAAAGGCAGATATGGAGCACAGGACCCCCGAGCTAGATGTGCTGCTGCTGGGCTCTGTGGATGGGCGTCACCTGCTGAGGACCCTGGCCAGGGCGGCACTCTGGCCTCGCAGGAGGTTCAACGTGAGCTAAGATACTGGGGTCGTGGAAGGAAGACGGTGAAGATGAGCACCCACATCCCCGAGATCTTGAGGAAGGAGAGGACTGGAATTCTAAAATCCTGGGTCCAGGAAGGAGGGACTGGAGATTGCTGGGTCTTAGGGAGGTGGAAGGTGGAAGGCTGGAGCCACGCGTCTTGAGTTTCAGAGGGAGAAAGAGCCTAAGGACAAGGTCTCCTGAGTAATGGTGGGCGGGAGGGTTCTGGGGAAGGTTTGAAGGAGGAAGCTAGTGTACAGAACTCCTGGGTTAGTGGAACGAGGGGGCTGAGGGGCCGTTCTCCTGGGTCTCCTAGGGGCCAGGGAAGCAGTTCTCAGAATCGTTCTGCTCTGTCCATCCTTCCAGTTCTATGTGCTGGAGAATAATCTGGAAGCTGTGGCCAGGCACATGCTGATCTTCAGCCTAGCCCTGGAGGAGGCTGAGAAGATGGGGCTGCAAGGTCAGTTGCTAGGAACCGGGCATTTTAACCCCAAGTCCCCTCCCCCACCCTACAGGGAATTTGGCATTTCAAAGGTACAATTTAAAAAATTGGTCATTGTCCCCTGTTACATCATTTGAGACCTTAGACCCTCAGCTTTTCTCACCTGTAAAATGGGGCTAAATATAGCACCTCCTAGAGCCACTTAGAGAATTCTAGGAGAAAACCTACATGAAACTCTCAGAACAGACCATGACACAGCACAAGCCTTCAAAACGTCCTGCCATAAGTGAAGGCCAAAAGAGATCAGAAGACTTCCCAAGATGTAGCAAGTCCCCTAGATCTGGGAAGGCAGAAAGTGATTATTTCCCTGTAACAACAACTTTCGCTTAGTGTCTAGAGCAAAGTCTCTGGACTGAGACAGGTGGTGTTCGCATTCTGGCTCTGTTTGCTCTGTGGCCTTGGGCCAGAATCTACACCTTTCTGGACCTCATTTCCACATTTATAAAATAGGGATCCTAAAAGTTTCTCCATCAATAGGATTCTTGTGAGGATTCACTGCAAAATGAATAGCACCTGGCTTATGATATAGGTGATTATTATCTTTACCATGATCATAGATGGCCATTGTCATTTGTAGCCCAGGGCATTCAGAGTACATTGTACAATACACCTTGTTTAACTAGAACCAAACTAATCTACCTAACTAAAGGCCATATAGTTTCTTCTATAAGATTTTAAACAACTGAAATGAAATAATTTATGTATAGGTATATGTAGATGTCTAAGTGTGTGTGTGTGTGTGTGTGTGTGTGTGTGAGATATACAACTAAAGGTATTAATATATACAGACATCCCTCAGTATCTACTGAGGATTGGGCCCAGGACCCCTATGGACACCAAATCCATTTTATAAGGGATGCTCAAGTCCTGTATAAAATGGCATGGTATTTGTATATAACCTATACATATCCTTCCATATACTTTATATCATCTCTAGATTACTTGTGATTCCTAATACAATGTAAGTATTATGTAAATAATTATACTGTACGTTTTTTATTTGTATTATTTTTACTGTTTTTTTCCCCCTGAGTATTTGTGGTGGATGCAGGAGCTGCATCTGTAATTCCCCCTTATAAAGTTCTTAAACAACTAAAATGAAACAATTTAACACTATAACACTCAACACAAATATATCTCATCTCCATCTATATCTATGTATCACCTTTTTCTTTTTTAAAGCCAAGGGAAATTTAAACATGAAATTCAGGATTGGGGTTACCTGGGCGGGTGCGGGGGAGTAGGCGAGGAGACCTAGGTTAGGCGTGAGTTATTCTTCACCTAACCTAGATTTTCGGAATGGGTGGGTAGTTTGCCAGGGTTCACTATTTTCATTAATGACTAAGGAATAATAATAAAATATTAAGGGTCTGATATCTGGGCTCACTCCTCGGCACATCTTGCTCCCCCCGCAGAGAGGAGCGAGACCTTCATGGAGGTGTGGGGGAACGCGCTGCTGCGCCCCGTGGTGGCCGCCTTTGTGCGCGCCCAGGCTGACCTCCTGGCACACCTGGTCCCCGAGCCCGACCGCATGGTGGAGCAGCTGCCCTGGCTCAGCCTCGGCGCCCTCAAGGTACTGCCACCCGGCTTCTGTCCCCTCACGGCCTGGGATGCGGGAAGAATGGAAACGGGCCGTCCAAAGCATTCGAGTTGATGGAGCAGGCTGGGCGCTCCGCGTTCGAATCCCAGCTCCCTGACTCCCACGGTGGGGTTTGGCCTAGGGGCAGGGGGTGGCTTCTGTTTGTTCTCTGAGCCTCGCTTTCTTCATCGGAGAAACGGAGAATTGTTCCCACCTCCTGGGATGGCAGGGAGGGTCAAGCAGGAGACACCGCTCTCCCTGCATCCCTCTCTCCCTCGCTGTCTCGCCTCGCGTGCCTGGCCGCGCAGTTTCGCGAGCGGGACGCCCTGGAGGCGGTGTTCCGCTTCTGGGCCGGCGGGGAGAAGGGGCCCGAGGCCTTCCCGATGAGCCGCCTCTGGGACCTGCGGCTTCGCCACTACCTGGGCTCCCGCTATGACGCTCGGCATGGTGTCAGCGACTGGGACCTGCGCATGAAGCTGCACGACCGCGGGGTGAGGGGCCCAGGAGGAGCGGCTGGGGGCTCCAAGTCCTGGGTCTGAGGAAGGAGGGACTGGGGGGGCGTTGTGGTAGGTCAGAGGGAGGAGTGGGCTGGGGGCCTACGTGGCAGGTTCGTTGAGGCCTCCCGTCTTCCCCAGGCCCAAGTCATCCACACCCACGAGTTCCGACGCTGGCGGGACACAGGTGTCGCCTTTGAACTCAGAGATTCCAGCGCCTACCACGTGCCCAACCGGACCCTGGCATCCGGTCGCCTTCTGAGCCACGTGCGTGTCCACTTCCTGCCCTGGCCGGCTCCTTCTCCTCCGGGACCTTAACACCGACCTCACTTGCCTCCTCTCTGCCTGCTTTCCCAGCGCGGGGAGCGCGTGGCAGCGCGCGGGTACTGGGGGGACATCGCCACGGGGCCCTTCGTGGCCTTCGGCATCGAAGCCGACGACAAAAGCCTCCTGCGGACCAGCAACGGACAGCCAGTCAAGGTGTGCCAAGGGCCTAGAAGGCCGAGGGAAGCGCCTTGTGCAACCCCGCCCAGCCCCACCCCGCCTCCAGGCCCCGCCCCTCACTTTGGGGCTGTACCTCCAAGTAACAGGCCTTGCCCGCGGCGTCCTGGGCACCAACCCCACAGCCTAGGTGCCACCCCCATTCTACGTCTTAAACCCAGCCCCGGGAATCCGAGAGCGCCGGGCGCTCTAATCGAGGATGCCAGCTCTCACTCTGTGCTCTCGGCCCCGCCCCACCATCCTGGCCCCGCCCCCGCGGTCCTGGCCTCACGGTCTGGCCACGCCCCCTCTCTGCCCCTCAGACCGCGGGCGAGATCACACAACACAATGTGACAAAGCTGTTCCGCGAGATGGCCGCCTGGGGGCGCCCGAGAGCCGCCCAGGGGGACCCGGAGGAGAAGCAGCAGCGCGCGTCTGGAACCGCGGAGCCAGAGACCGCGGGGCCGGAGACTTCAGGTGAGCCAGAGACTTCAGGCTCCAGGTATTCATGTCCGCGCGTGGACGGGCGTGGTTTGCAATGCCTGAGCAGGTGACCTCTCCTTGATATTCCGTCTCTTTTTCTCCTCTTTTTGTTTCTTTCCCTTTCCGAAATCCTGACACCATTCTTAGGGTTCTGAATTCTAATCCTACCCACAGAGGTCTAAGCTGACCAAAAATATTCTAACAGGGTGCTGGGTTCCAGTTCCCCTCCGGACACCTTCCTCCCACCCCAGATTCTAGCTGTACCTCCTTCTAACCATCCCCCAACCTGGCCCTGGGTGTTTGTCCTACAGGGGATGTCTGTGTGTCCCCGGGCCACTCACTCTCTTTCTCTCTCTAGAGTCTCAGTTGGCTGGTCTGTAAAATGGGTCTCTGCCTGCTGGGCTGACCTTCTCAGAATTTTCCAGGAACGCACCTCAGAGAAAAGACGAAAAAGGGCTTCAGGAGAACAACGAGTGTTATCTCTAAGCTTTAAGTGTCTGTCCAGCGCTGCTGTCTCTCTGTGTATCTCTCCGGGTTTCCGTGCCTTATGGCTCCACCTTCCGGAGGTGACCCCTCTCTGCCTTTCCCCAGGAGCTCCTGCCCAGGAATCCTTCACTATCCACTTCCTGCCCCTCGATTCTGCCCAGGCACTGCACCACAAGAGCTGCTACAAAGGCCGGTTCCAGCTTCTCTACGTGGCTTGTGGGTAAGAGGAGACACAGCTGTGCTCACAGAGACAGGGCCAGGCCCCTAGCCCCTCCTCCATCCGACCCAGGAGTCCAAACCTTCTGCCCCTCCTTCGCCAGGACCCCAGAGGTCCAGTTTCACAGGCTCCTCCTGACTCAGCTTCTGGGTCCTCAGCCCCCATCCTCCCCCGGACCTGGGAGCCTTAATCTCAGCCTCCCTCCTTTCCTCTGTGCAGGATGGTCCATCTTCTCAGCCCTGAGCTTGGGGCCTGCGTGGCCCCCGGAGGGAATCTGATTGTGGAATTAGCTCGGTGAGCCAGCGGGACACAGGGCAGGGAATGTCCTGGGTGGGGGCTAAAATCTGGGTCCCTAACATGCCGCTTCCTGTCTTTAGGTACCTGGTGGACTTGCGTCCGGAGCAGCTCCAGAGGTTCTCCACCCGGGTCGGGGAGCTAGCTCAGGCTGCTGGATTCGCCCCGCACACAGGGGCCAGGCCTTCAGAGACCTTCGCTCGGTTCTGCAAGTCCGGGGACCCTGCTCTGCGCAGCATTGGCCCAGCCTTGGAATCCGGAGCTCCGCCCCCTGAAGTTCTGGCCCCGCCTCTTGAAGCAATGAGCCCGCCCCATGGGGACCTGACTCAGCCTCTAGAAAGCCCGACCCCACCCTCTGCACCCCTTCCGCTGTCCTCAGAAGCTCAGTGTTCACTCGGGGAGGTTCTGGCTCCGTCCCAGGAAGCTTTGGCCTTGCCCAACAATGAGTCACACTTCAAAACCTCAGAGTCTGACCTGACCCCCAGAGACTAAGTCCCTCATCTCTAACTTCAAAATCTGGCCAGAGAATTAGAATCCACTCATATAATTCTGAATCCGCTGCCGAAATTCTCCATTTTACTCTTCAACACTCTCATTCAGCCCCAGAGGTGTTGCTAGAATTTCAAATTCCATTTTAGGGATTCTAAATTCTATTCCTAGAATTCTAGACTGCTTTCTCAGAAATCGCACTCGTGAGACTTGTAGAGAGCTGACTTTGCGTCCCAGGCCCTCTGCTTCCGCCCCTTGTCTCCAGGCATCCCATTGCTAACCCGGGGTTGGGAATGTCTCCTCGCCAGGGCCTGGTCAGCACCCATGTGGTTCAAGTAAAGAGAGCGGGGTCCTCTTCTCTGTGTCCGAGTGTCTTTCCTGTTCTACGTCTGTCTCCATGCAAGGAGAGGGGAGGACCCAGTGGTCGAGAGAGGAGACCAGAAACCAGATAATCGGGTTTCCAAGTAGACTAGGGAAGGATTTCTCAGTGCTGTAGGCTGAGAACCTGCCCCCTCCCCACCCTCGTGGATCCTCACATTAATCAACAAAATTTACTGAGTGGCTAACAGGTCTAGGGCACTGAAACTGACCCTGAGACAAAGTTCCGGCCCTAGTGGCGACTGCAATTTAGTGAAGGACTAGCGGTCTGGATTCCTGGGCCTGAGGGCCTGGAGTCCTGGGTCTGAGGGAAGAGGGGCTGGGGGCCCAGAATTTTTCTGGGCCTGAGGGAAGAAGGGTCCAGAATCCCAGGTCACCAAGGTGGTGGGGTCATCCAGCTGGAGCCGGGCCGGCTCCACCGCTCACGCGCCCCCTTATCTCGCCTCCTGGGTAGGGGAGGAGGGGGCAGCAGTATATTTAGTCTCTGTCCTCGCGCTTTATCTCAGTGTCCTCAGTGAGGCTTGAGCAGCTGGGAGGAGACCGAACGCCCGGGGGACCTTCAAGGTCACTCCGGACGCCCCCTCACTGACCCTCCAAGAGCCCCTGTCCCCTCTGTGCCTCCAGCGATCGCGGGCCTGGGTCCCGGCATGGCGGATGAGTGAGTGAAGCTCCGTATCCCTGAGGCCTCAAGGGAGTGGGAGCCGGGCGATTTCCCGGGCTCCTGGGAGGGACAATAGCTGCGAAATGGACCCCCGGCCTGGGAAGGGAGGTGAGGGTAGGACTCCTGAGTGTGCAGATCAGGTGAGACCTTGGGAGTCACACTCCTGGGACCCGAGGAGGGGGAGCTGGTGGCCCGGGCCTCTCGGTCAGAGAGGCCTCTGCGGTGCCTTAGGGGCGGACAGGACTCAGCCCACTGTTAATCCCCTCTCCCCGTTTTCTCTCCTTCCAGGAACGGCGACGTGGTGAGAGCAGCGGGCTAAGGCGTGGGTTGGGACCCCACGGCCAGGGTGGGCGAGGGTGGGGAGGGTCTGGGGCGGGAGGCTGCAGCCCTAGGAGGGGGTACGGGACGGGGCAGGGCTGGTGGGGTGTCGGTGGTGACGCGGCCCTGCTCCTTCGACCCAGGCGGGCGAGCTGCCCCCAGCGCCCGCGCCCGCGCCCGCGCCGATCAGACGCCGCTCCTCCGCCAACTACCGGGCCTACGCCACCGAGCCGCACGCCAAGGTGGGGAGGCCCCGGGGGCCGCCTGGGCTCGGGTTTAGGGGTGTGACCCGACTCCTAGGGAACGAGGGGAGGAGCCAGGGCCTCAGATGGGGGCGGAACCTTGGTCATGGGCGGAGCCTACGCGGATGTGGGAATTCAGAGGCGGAGTTTCGTAAAGGGTGGGACTCAGATTGGTGAGAGCTGCCTGTGGGCGGAGCTCCATCGCCCATGAGCTGGCTTGGGGGAAAGTGGCCGGTGCCTAGCCAAAGTCGGGGCCCCAGACTGGTGGATAGGACTGAAAGGCGTGGCTTCCCGTGGACTCCGGGCTCAAGTTGGAGGCGGGCCCAAATCTGGACGTGCTGGGGGTGGGGGTCCTCAAGCCCCTTTCCCCGTCTTGCCTTCGGACCCCCTCCTTGATGCTTTCTCGCTCCATCTCACCCTGGTAGAAAAAATCTAAGATCTCTGCCTCGAGAAAGCTGCAGCTGAAGGTAAGGATGAGCCGGGAGAAGGAACGGAGGGTGCTTGGGGGCGGGGCTTGGAATTGGGGTGGGGCTTCGGGTAGATGGATGGGTGGGAGTGGGCGGGGCTTGGTTGTCAGGGGCAGGGCTTTACGTGGGCAGCCGTGCAGAGGGACCGGTGGGGCTTGGGAATGGTGGGGACCAAACTCAAGGGGCCGGTCTCTGGAGGACAGACGACAAGACCTGTGGTTAGACGGCTATGCGGGACAGAGGCAGCTTCGCCAGGCGTGGTCTTTATCCTGTTACCCTGGTGGGCTGCGGTCCCCACACCCCTCCGCAGACCCTGATGCTGCAGATTGCAAAGCAGGAGCTGGAGCGAGAGGCGGAGGAGCGGCGCGGAGAGAAGGGGCGCGCTCTGAGCACCCGTTGTCAGCCGCTGGAGTTGGCTGGGCTGGGCTTCGCGGAGCTGCAGGTACCGGCTCCCAAAGGACTCCTGCCCAGCCTGGGATCCTAGGTTTCTAGTCTCCAGTTTTGCATTCCTTGGGATTCAGGAGTGCAGTCACTAGCTCCCTTCTTCTCAGGACCTAAGGGTCCGGTATCACAATCTTTACCCTCAGAAATTGAGATATCCAGCCTACAGCCAGCTACCATCTCAAAACCCAGAGGTCAGTCCCTCCAGCCCCAACTCTGTCAGGTTCTTGGGACTCCTGGCCCCTGTCACCCTTTGTTTGCATTCCCCTGGAGTCTGGGCTCCTCCAATCTACTCCTCATTCATGACTGTATTCTCGGGCACCCCGCCCTTCCTCCCTCAGAATATCCAGAAGTTCAGCTTCCTCCTCCCCCAGGCCCAGGAGTCCGGGCTTCCGGGTCCCCTTCTAACTCAGACACTCAGTCCAGGTCTCCAGCCTTCCCCCCACAGCACACACTATGTTCCTCCACCAGGACTTGTGCCGACAGCTCCATGCCCGTGTGGACAAGGTGGATGAAGAGAGATACGATGTGGAGGCAAAAGTTACCAAGAACATCACAGAGGTGGGAAGCACTGGGCAGTATGGGTGCCTTCAGGGTAGGGTGAGATGTCTGCGACTCTGGTCTCAGCCTGATTCCTTGCAGCTTTTGGTTGCAGATCTCAGGAGACCCAGGACAACCGTGAGCGTGGCAGGGGTGGGGCTGAAGGATGAGTACAATATGGCCGGGCAAGGCTATTCCAGGCAGAGAGAACAGCACATGCAAAACCAGAAGTGGGAAAACATAAAACATGTTTGTGGTAAATGAGCTCAGGCATGGACCAGGGAATTGTGATTTGCATGTGGCTGGACAGGATGTGTCAGTGGTTTTGAAAGATGAGGCTAGGGCACTTCAAGGAGGGCTGCAAGTTCCAGGATTAGAAGCTTGGACTGGGATCCTGAGCTTGGAAGAGACTGGATGAGGCTTAGATACTGGAAGATAGGATAGGGGTAGGAAAAGAATGTAGGGATGGAAGAGTGGGGCCAGGGGACACAGAGGGAGGGGTCTCCACCTCCTCATATGGCCACTCTCAGATCGCAGATCTGACCCAGAAGATCTTTGACCTTCGGGGCAAGTTTAAACGGCCCACCCTGCGGAGGGTGCGGATCTCTGCAGATGCCATGATGCAGGCACTGCTGGGAGCCCGGGCTAAAGAGTCCTTGGACCTGCGGGCCCACCTCAAGCAGGTGAAGAAGGAGGACACTGAAAAGGTGAGTATGGATTAGAGCCAGGAAAGGGAGTGCTTAGGGGAGGGACTGGGGGTGGCAACAATCCTAGGGCCTAGCCTGAGGACAGATGGCGCTTAGAGTTGGAGGGAGAAGCAGCTGGTAAGGGGTCCTTAACGGAAAGCATAGGCGGGACATAGGAAATGCAAGACGAAGACGGAAAGTAGAAGGGGAGAACAGGAAGTGCATTAGGGAAACAGGAAGTAGCAAGGAGTCAGGAAATGCACGAGGGCTACAGGAAGTCCATGAGAGAGAAAAGAAGTGCATGAGGGAGACAAGAAGGGAAAGATAGGAGCATACAGTTGTTCCCCCTTGTCCACGGGGCATATGTTCCAAGACCTTCGGTGATGCCCGAAATCATGGATTGTATTGGCCCCTATGTATACTATGTTTTTTCCTATACGTACATACCTATGATAAAGTTTAATTTATAAGTCAAGCACAGTGAGAGATTAACAATAATAATAAAATAGAGCAGTTATGACAAGGTACTGTAATAAAACATGTGAATGTGGTCTCTCTTTCAAAATATCTTATTATACTGTATTCACCCTTCTTTTCTTTGTGATGATGTACAATGCCTATGCGATGAGATGAAGCGAGGTGAATGACGCAGGCATTGTGATGTAGCATTAGGCTACTATTGGCCTTCTGATTATATGTCCAGCTTTTAAATAGTTTATTTCTGGAATTTTCCATTTAATATTTTTGGACCATGGTTGATCAGGCAACTGAAATTGCAGAAAGAGAAACCGTAGATAAGTGGGGCTGTGGGGTGTGGGGATTAGTGTAATAGGAAAAGAAGGAAGGAAGGAGACGAGAAGTCCATGAGGGAAGCTGGAAGTGAAAAGGGGGAGACCAGAAGTGCATGAGGGAGACAGGAAGTGGAAGGGGAAGACAGGAAGTGCATGAGGGAGACAGGAAGTGGAAGGGAGAGACAGGAATTTAGTGCATGAGAAAGACAGGAAGTGGAAGGGGGAGACAGGAAGTGCATGAGGAAGACAGGAAGTGGAAGGGGGAAACAGGAAGTGCATGAGGGAGACAGGAAGTGCATGGGAAAATTGGCAGGGATTGTCTAAGGGGATGAGAAGTGCACCAGGACCAGACACTTGGACAGGCATTCAGAGTAGAATTGCCCAGCAGGCTGGAGGGAAGGTGGAGGATACTTGAGGGAATGAAAACCAGGAAGAGACCCTAACCTCTGACCCCATCCCCCAGGAAAACCGGGAGGTGGGAGACTGGCGCAAGAACATCGATGCACTGAGTGGAATGGAGGGCCGCAAGAAGAAGTTTGAGGGCTGAGCCTGCCTCCCTGCTGCCCTGGCCCTGAGGAATAAAGTTTCTCTCTGAGCTGGAAGTGGCTGTGTGTCCATTACCCTGAGGCTTAGGCATGAGAGAGATGGGAAAACTGAGGACAGGGCTCCTCCAAAGGCACATAGCAGGTCAGGAACAAGATGGATCTGCAATATAGGGCATGCTCTGCTCCTCTGCTCCATGTGGGGTGCACAGAAACGCCAAGATGAAAACCCAAAGAGAGAGACACACAGAGACAGACACAGACAGAGAGATATACAGGCAACAGAGAGATTGAGTCAGAAACACAGAGAGAAAGAGCCAGAAGGAGAGAGGGAAAACACGGATACATAGAAGGAAGTGCAAAGAACGGAGGGAAAAAAAGACACTGATATACTCATAGCGAAGCACAGAGACCATGGAGACCCTATAAGAGGCAGAAATAGGCTGGGTGTGGGGCTCATGCCCCTGATCCTAACACTTTGGGAGGCTGAGGTGGGGGGATTGGTTGAGGTGAAGAGTTTAAAACCAGCCTGAGCAACATAGCAAGACTCTGTCTCTACAAAAAAACAAAAAAAATTGGATGGGTGTTGTGGCACGTGCCTGTAGTCCCAGCTCTGTGGAGGCTGGGAGGCTGGGACAGGAG
>CAUYSK010125019.1:0-49086 GCA_963575035.1 Avahi laniger | reverse complement strand
AGGCAGGCTCCCCGGCAGAGGGCTAGGCTAGGGCAAAGCTCTGCAGGCTGCGAGGAACGTGGTGTGCTCAAGGAGCCACAAGAGATCCCGGGAGGCTGGGGCTTGGCGGCAGAGTAGGCAAGGCCAGCGAGGAAGCGGAGGCAGACACACAGATCTGTCACCTCCGTTGTTCTAAGTGCGCTTCTGAAACTACTGGGCCCTACTGCCCAGACCAGGCGCCCGGGGTGACCCGAACTCTCCTTTCTGAGACCAGTACTAGAAACCAAACCAAGGCCAGTCTGGATAAATGTCTCCGAAATTCCACCTGGCTCATGTCACCTCCCTCTGAGACCTTCGGTGGCTCCTGGTGTCTTCAGGACTCAAGTTCATAGCACTGAAGACCCTCCCCAGTCTGATCCTTCTGTAGCATTGCTCTATGTCAACCTGCTCCGGCCAAACTGGCCTGCTGGCTGTGGCCCCAAGGTAGCCTCTGCTCTCTCTTCTCTGTGCCTTTGCACGAGCTGTGGCCCCTTCCTGGATTCTCTCCCCCTCCTCTTCACTTCCCTGCGTCCTACCGTTCCCTCAAGGCCCAGCTCCTCTTCCCTGACGGTCCACCTCTTGGCAATTGCTCCCTCTTCTGAACAACAGGAAAAGCACTTACTGTGTACACCAATCACTGGGCATGCCCTGTGTGCCACCATTAGTTTTTCTATATATGTGTCACATTTTCCCCACTCATAAGGTTGGCCCCTTCAAGTGTAGTGATTGTCCCTGACACCTCTTTGTATCTTTAGCACCTAACATATGCCTAGCAGTAACACAATTATTGCTTTTTATTATGGCAGCTGCTGTCCAGTGAATGCTGACAATATGCCTGGCACTGTGCTTTGCCTGTATCATCTCATTTAATCCTTACAACAATCCCATGCAGCAGGTGTGATTATGGTTCCCATTTTACAGATAATGTCTCTGAAGCTCAGAGAGATTAAGAGACTTGCCTGAGGTCACCCAGCTAGTTAATGGTAGAGCTATGATTCAGATCTAGACCTGTTTGGCAGAAAAGTCCAGGTTCTTTCCACCCTACTGACTCCCAGCAGGGCAGGTATGGCTCTCATTCCTCCCTACTACCTCTGAGCCTTGGCCCAACACTGATGATGAAACAAAAGGGATCTGTTGGCTTCAAGTCAGCCACCAAATGCGCCCTTGGGAGCCCTGCCCTGGGAAGCTGCACATCCCAGGTTGGCCCTGGTGATGGAGGGGACCCCAGAACCCCATACCCCTCCAAAGCCCACACAGTAAGTTTTAGATAATGAGGGAGGATGTATACCAGCTCATCGGTTTATTCAATGAACATTCACAGAGCACTCGCTAGGTGTGAGGCTTGTGACAGAGTCTCTAGCACACCATCTGACATGGAAAGCAGGATACAGAGGCCATGAGACAAGCGCTGTGTTAGTCAGTGCCTCAAACCCAGGCTGAGGCAGGGAGTAGGGAAAGTCAGGGAAGGCTTCCTGGAGGAGGTGGTGCTGGCCAGAGACACAAAGATGAGTAAATTGGGCATGATGCTCACCAATGGCACCCAAGCCAGCCTGCCAAATCAGTGGAGAGTGGAGAAATAATAGGTCTCACTGCAACATTCCAACCATGAGTTGGATCCCAAGGCCAGACATTTTCCTCAGTGCCTGGGCACTCCTTCCTGGCAGGCCCCGAGCCTCTAGGTAAGCAGACCATGTCAGAGAATTGTAACCCAGAGCACGTCCTCAAACACAAGCTGCCACAATGGCAGGATTTTGGCCTATCACCTGGATACCACTCCATCTGCCCAAGCAGACGCAGCCCCCACCTGCCCACCCGCCAGGCCCCTGTCACCACTCCCACCAGAAGCACGGTCACTGGGGCCAGCCCAGCAGCCAAGCCAGGGCCAGTGAACACTGGGGGTGCAGAAAGGGAAGGCCCGAGCACTTTCCCACGTGGCCCCACACTCTGCCGGCATGGGTGAGAGGAAGGTCATGCAGCTTCTAACTCTGAGTAGACGGTCCTTGCTCCAAAGACAACCTTTGGAGAACAGTGTATCTTCCATCCTTCCATTGCAGAGCCCCGAGGATGGCCCAGCATTGACTTATCAATAAGATCTTCCATTCTCTAGAAACCCAAGACCCCAAACCCTGCAAGCTGAGCCCCTGTGCCTCACTGTGACTCGCTTACTTCTAGTTCTGTCTCACTTGCCAATACATTCCGCAAACATTTAGTGAGCACCTTGCCTTGGTCACACTGGGCACCGGGGGCACAGAGACGAACAGCCTGGGCCCTGCACGGAGGCAGCTCTGCCCAGTGGTGGCTTCTCACACCCATGGAAGCCCCTTGCCAAGCAGGGAATTAGGTCCTCAATGAGGACCAGGGTTGGCAAACTTTGGTTGCCACAATGAACAGCTCATGGGAAATGAGTGGTTCGGAGAAAACTGTGGAAATGGCATTTTACATACATGTGTAATATCACGGTAAATAAAAGTTATAAAAGGCTTCTAAACTAGCCAGATGGGTTGGTGGAAAAAGCCCAGAAGGGAAGATAACCCTTCTGGAACAATGATTTAGGAGACTGCACAGAGGCCCAGACTGCTGAGGCAGATCCTCCAACAAGTTTCAGGTTTTTGGAGGTTTTGAACCGGCTCTCACCAGCTTCACCTGCGTCCTCTCTCATTTTGTTTTCACAAGTCTCAGCAAAACGTGAAGAACTACCTGACTGCCTCACTAAAGCGTTTAAGCATTATCTTCTGAGCCGAGTGTATACATTATGGGATTGCGTGGGCTCTTGTCCTCTCTCCAGTCCCCCAGAAGACACCTCCAATAGCTCACAACGAAGGCTCCAAGGCCTGCCCATGAAAGGGAACATTCTGACAGTTTTTACTGGCCTGCCATAAAATAAGGAAAGTAAATACAGTTTCCTGAGGTTTTTGCAATGTTATTTCTTCCCATTTAAAGAGTGTTTTTCAATTTGAGATTATGTCTTTTCTCTTTTTTTTTTGGTGGTAAAATGTTCTTTTTAATTAAAGATGACGGCAAATGATAGGTTTTTTCTTTTGTTGTTTCCTGACATCCTCACTTGGAAAAATAAAAAGCTGGCCACTGTATGTTGGTACTTAAGATATTTTTGGATATTTTACTGGTGCATGAAATCCAATGACCCTTTGAGAGGGAGGGGCAGTCGTGGTTGTGTGTCCTTTTGTTTAAGCGAGACTGAAGCAAAACATTCTGGTATCAAATGAGCACAGATTTCAAAACTTAAACATCAAAAAGGAAATCAGCCATCTCCGAATTGCCGGTGGCGGGGCTGTTGCTTAAAGCAAACAAGGAAATGCTGAGGGCTCCAGGAGAGCAGATTCGTGCTGTGCTATGGGAAGTTTAAGAGAGAAAACCTCAAACCACGGTGGGCAGGTCTTCATGTTCTGCCCTTGGAGCTTCATCCTTCCCATTTTTCCTCAGGAATAGAGATCATACTTGAGAAATCAACCGAGTATGGGTTCCGTGGCTCTAAGGGATCTCCATTGATTGATTACTGGCGGAGGGTTAACAAGCATGGTGCCTCGATGTCCATGATCAGCCCTCCGAGTGATCTGGCAGAGCACACCCAGCTGTCCCTGTCGGAGAACAGCACCCTCGGGTCGCTGGGAGGCCACACTGTCACCCAGCCTCCCTATGCTCACTTGCCAATGCCTGTCTTTAGCCATTTGTAATTTGGGCTCCTCTGGAACTCTCTGATATGTGGAAAGCTCAGCTTTGGGTGTTCAGCGCTGTGGAGTTAGTAAGATGCCAAACGGGGGAATTAAAAAAAACTCCTAAAACTGCATTGAAAGCAAGAAATAAAAGGCATTGTTCCTCCAATCCCCCAGCTTCCTGGCTGAGCCCCTTCTTACCTTCACTCTGCCTCAAAATAATTGAGCGGAGGTTTGCTCAGATTTTCCACACAAAACCCCTACTTTCTACTTTTGGGAGGAGACCAAACTCAGAATGGGCAGGCCTGAGGGAGATTCTAGAAACAGCTCCTACAGTACAGGATGCTCTTACCAACTGCTTAGAGCCTCTGGTGATAAGCCATTTGGTGGCAGAAAGAGCATGGGGTTGGAGGTTAGAAGGATTTGGTTTGACTCTAGCCCAGCCGCATCCCAGGTACATGGCCTTGGAGGCATCTCGTCTCAATGAGATGCCTCAACTTGTGCTCAGTTGCCTCATCCATAAATGGGGCTGATAATACCTGCCTCAAAGAGTTGTCGTGAAGGCCGGGTGCAGTGGCTCACACCTGTAATCCTAGCACTCTGGGAGGCCGAGGCGAGACCATCGCTTGAGCTCAGGAGTTTGAGACCAACCTGAGCAAGAGCAGATTCTGTCCCCACCAAAAGTAGAAAAATTAGCTGGACATGGTGGTGCATTCCTGTAGTCCCAGCTACTTGGGAGGCTGAGGCAGGAGGATTGCTTGAGCCCAGGAGTTTGAGGCTGCTGTGAGCTATGATGATGCCACTGCATTCTAGCCTGGGCAACAGAGTGAGACCCTATCTCAAAAAAACAAACAAAAAAAATGAAAAAAAAAAAGAATCCTTTTGAGTCTCAGGAGAGATCCTGGATGTGGAAGTACTTTGTACTCTCTAAAGCTGTATGTTCATGATAGTCTCATACTGTAGCCATGAGCTGCCTGTGGTTATTTAAATTTAAATAGATTAAAATTACATAAAATTTAAAATTTAGTTCTTTCTCAGTCTGACTAGCCACATTTCAAGTGCTCAACAGCTACATGTGTCTCATGGCTACCATATTGGACAGCAAGGTATTGAACATTTCCATCTTCGCAAAAAGTTCTAGTGGACAGCACCGCAAAGCTTTAAAAAACAAAAACCACAAACATCACATCACCAGAGGCAAGATGGCTTCTGAACTGCTCCACCATGACCCTTTTCCCAGGGAAAGGCAATGTCAACTCAGGCCTGATTACAGAGGTGGATAACCAAGGACTGTGGTGCAGAGGTGAGGGCTGCTTTCCAGGTGTCCAATATGGCCAGGTCCCTCCCCATCCCTCACCTCACCCCCAGGCCGGGCTTTTGTGGTCAGCTCTCTCCTGGGCCCCAGAGACACCTTCTCGCTCCATCTATGAACCGTTAAATGAGGCACTGACCTCAGGGTGGGCCCCTCAAGCCTCTCCCTTCCTCTGTGGCTCCCAACGCCACCCCTCAGCTCCAGACCAGACTCTGGGCCCAGGCCCCCACAACCTGAGGCTCAGCTGCTCCCCAGGTTAAACCTTCATTTTCTCGCTGGGTGCGGTGGCTCACGCCTGTAATCCTAGCACGCTGTGAGGTCAAGGAGGGAGGATGGCTTGAGCTCAGGAGTTTGAGATCAGCTTGAGCAAGAGTGAGTCCCCATTTCTACTAAAAATAAAAAAATTAGGTGGGCATTGTGGCACGAGCCTGTAGTCTTAGCTACTTGGGAGGTTGAGGCAGGAGGATAGCTTGAGCCCAGGAGTTTGAGGCTGCAGTGAGCTATGACGACACCACTCCACTCTACCTAAGCCGACAGAGTGACACTTCATCTCAAAAAACCAAAAAACAAAAAACCCTCCATTTTCCCTAAAATCTGTGTCAGCAGGACACTAAGACCCTATCCACTGATCTACCCAATTCCTTCCTCAGGCCGAGCCCCGTGCTCTTCCACACCCAGAGGCCTTTGCAGACGGGACAGTTTCCAATCCATCCACACTTTTTACCTCAGCCTCTCCCTGGGCACCCCTGGAACTTGCTTACTGGGGGGTCCACCTGTGGCCCTGAGCTGTTTCTCCATAACCTTGACCTTTGGTTTCCACAGGAAGGGGACCCTGACATCAGAGATCCCCCAGCCCAAGGAGTCCTGGTCTGGCTCACACACACCCTCAGAATCTAGCCTGGGACTCGCCTCTCCACACTCAAGCTCTGCCCAGGGGCTGTGTTCCTCAGGCCCTGACCTCAGGCCCTGAGCCCCCAGGCTATGAGAGAAGTCAGGGCCTCAAGGACTTGCCTGGCTCCCATCACAGCTGTACCAGGCCGCGGCTCAGGACGGCTGGAAACAGCACCGGCGCTCAGGGACCGGCCAAGTGCCCAGCTCTAAAATAGCAGTTGTGTTCACAAAAAAGCTCCTAATGAGAGAAAGATGCCGTTCTTGGCCCCTTGCGCACTCTCTGCAGACGCTGTCTGGCAGGCCAAGTGGGCCTCTACCGTTTGGCGGCCGGAGGGGAGGAAGGGGAGGTGTGAGTCAGACCTTGGCCCCCAGCCCTTCAGCATGGACCGCCCTGATAATTGCATTAACAAATGCTGCAATGCTGAGCCAGGTGGGGGCCGGAGGGCCAGGGGCCGGGGCATAGAGCAGCCCCCATTCCCACCAGTTCCAGCAGGCATGAGGAGGGAGACCTCTGGGCATGGCTCATGGCCCAGGGCTGTGGCCTCAGTTTGTCTCCAGCGGCTGCCTCAAAACAGGAGAAGAGTTGCTTGTCCATCCCCACAGTCCTGAGGGCTGTCTGGGAGGAGGCCTTGGAGCCAGCAGGGCCTCTGGAGGTGAGAGAGGATGGGACAGGGCCCTGGGACAGCCATCATTAGGGATGAGCCTGGGGATGAGTCTTTTCTGGGGAGGAGATTCCAGGGAAGACAGTCTATGGCTGGCATGGAGCCAGCCACCCCTTCTGCAGCAGCAGCAGGCACCGGCTCCACACCAGGCCCCGGGAAAGCCAGGAGGGACGAGCACACCATTCCAAACACTCTCAACTCAGCCAAGGCCAGGGCAGAAGTGTGAAGGAGAGTGTGGCCTTGCAGTCAGAAACCCACATTTGAATTCTGACCGTGTGACCTGGGCTCTGCAAGCCTCTGTCCCTGTTGGACAGCAAGCCTCTGTTCTCTTCTAGAAAGTGACCACGCATTCACATTTTCTACTTGCCTGGGGTAATAAACAAAGGACACTGTCCTTTTCTTCATGGAGCTTCCAATTTGTCAGAGGGACCATCACTAAACATGTAAACAGAGAAGCAGACGAACAGAAATTGGGCTGTGAGGTAGGGAGGAGACAGTGGAAGGGCTGAGATCCAGAGCAGCAAGGCTGGTGGGGGCAGCTCTAGATGGAGTGGGTAGGGCAGCCCCTCCGAAGGGCTTGAAACGGAGACGGGGAGGATGACCAGGGGCAGCCACATAAAGAGATGAAGGGAAACAGTGACAAGTGCACCAGCCTGGAGGTGGCCGCGCCAGGAACCCAGGCTGGACTCGGGGAGCTCAGGGTGAGTGCCGAGACGGAGCCTGGAAGCAGGGTGTGTCAGGGGCAGCAGGAAGAGGCTGCTGCCATCATCCAGAAGAACCCAAACTGGCCCTGATTAGAGAGGTGGGGAAGCAGAGAGAAGCAGACAGGCTCATAAGGGATTTAGGAAGTAAAACAAACAAGGCTTGGTGATAGAGTCTGAGTGAGAGGAAGATGCCCTGATGGCCCCTGTGTGTCTGCTCCAGCCGTCAGGTAGATGAGAGTGCCAGTTAACAGGGTGGGTGAGACCTGGGTGGGGGAGCTGGCTCAGAGGGAGGGAAATCACGAGTTGGTTTTGGACAAGCTGGGATTGGGATGTCTGGGAGGCATCAAGAGCAGATGTCGAGAAGGCAGCAGACGCAGGAGGCAGGAGGTCGGGGGAGAGGTCTGGCTGAGGATATATATAAATCTGGCATCATCAGCCCAGAGACGATGTTTACACCCGTGAGAATGCAGCAGATCCTGGGGACACAGGAGGGGACCAGAACAGAGAATAACAATGGGTTGAAGGAAGATGAAAGTGCCATCCCTGGCAGAGGAAACACTGGGCATTATTATGACTATTATTGCATGTTAATTGTCTGGCACAGTGCCTGCTGGTGCTCAGTAATGGGTGGCAATTTATGTTTAGCTTGGCTCCCATGACCCTCCTCCTCTTTGGGGCAGGGGACTTGGAAGGTCTGGGGACAGTCCTGGGGTAGCCTACTGCATTGAGCAGAGAAGGAGAAGCCAGCAAAAAAAGCTAAGAAGAGGCAGCTGGGGATGAGGAAGGAAACTACCAGGTCACCCATGCAATCCTTTGTCCACTTAGTCCTTTAACAAATGTATAGTAAGTGCAGAGGACACAAGGTATGCAGAGAGGGCCGGGACAACAGGACACGGCACACTGGACCTGGCTTTAGGCAGCTCTTGGTCAAGGATATCTCCTGAATACTCAATTGGGCAAAGAGCCTCACCAGGAAGGTTTCAGGTGCTCCCCACAGTGGGCGCAGAAATGGACAGTGTCTCTTGCTGGGACTGCACCGTCCACATGAGCTGGGTCTCCACTGAGGTCATATAATTACTCCCGATAGCCACTTCCCACTTTCCTCCCTGCCAACTCCTGAGTCCCACAGGATGGTTCCCCAGAGATGAGCCACTCACAGGCTCAAGCCTCTGGCTCCTGGCAGGTGCTAACCAGCCAGTGAAGAACATGAAAATCCCACCCCTGCCCCGACCCTTTTTCCTAAGGTTTGTTAAGAATTTACCATAATAAGATCCTGGGCTAATTACTTTACGTGTATCACCTTATGTAATCACCTCCTTCTTATAACTACGATAGGTACTATTCTCATCCCCATCTAACATATGGAGAAACTGAGGCTGAAAGCAGTCAACGATTTGCCCGAGATCGCCCTGCTAGTAAGTGAAGGAGCAAGGGTTTGAACGCAGGGAGTCTGGCTCCAAAGTTGGGGCTCTTACCCGCCTTGCCACTGGGGGATGGGCTCATTACAGGATTGGCACAGGTGCGGGCCATCAAGCTCCCTCAGGGAAGCCAAGGAGGAGCCCAGACCAGGAGGGATGGGGTCCTTGTCGGACTGAGATGAGGACAAAAGGAAAGGCTGTTCCAGTGCCCACCAGGCACGCAGAGGCTCTGGGCCAAGGAGGCAGGAGCAGATGCCCAGGCCCACTCCAGCGACTCCAGCCCCAGGATCCTCTGAGCACCATGGGGAGCTTCTGGAAGGGCTGACAGAACTTGGGCAGCAGAAAGGGACCTCTCAGCACAAGCCTGGGACAAGCCCTCTATTACTCAGTACACACTCACTAAGGCTTTACCTTGTGCCCGGAGTGCTGCATGCTGGGGGCAATGGGACACGGTCCCTACCCTCAAGATCAAGGCCAAACATGTATAGCGCACATAGAACGTGCCAGGCCTTGAACTAAACATTTGACCTAAGTTGACTCATTTGTTCCTTACAACTCTGGGAGGCAGGAACTAACATTAGTCACAGTTTACAAAAGAGGAAACTGAGACACAGAGAGCTTAAGCAAGCTGCCCATCGTCCCACAGCCACTGAGCGGTGGGGCTGGCATTTAAACCCAGGCAGTCTGCACAGTCCAATGCCCACTGAACGTACCACACGCCAGGCTGTCTACACACACCTGCTCATTGAGCAGAGAGCGCAGAGTCAAGCCCTGCTCTCTGAGCCAGGCTACCTGGATTCATATCTGGGCTCTGCTGACTCCCAGCTGCGTGACTGGGACAGATAGCTAACCCCTTCTGCAAGTACAGAGAAAAATCAAATGTAGTTATAGGGTTGTTGTGAGGATTAAAAATTAATAACACGAAGTGCTTAGAATAGTACCTGACACACAGTAAGAGCTATAGAGTATTATTATCATTAATCCTCAAAAATAACTCTGTATAGATTATCGCGTCCATTTCATGGCTGAGGCTCCACAGCTAGAAGAGGGCCAGTCACTTGCACCGGAACACAGAGCTAGGATTCAAACGCACATGCTCTTAACCTTGGGCCTCACTGCTTGGGGTGGGGTGAGAGAGTGATTCACCTGGTTCCCTCCTCAACTCCAGGGGTTCCCTTCTGCCCTCTCCAGAGCAGCCCCAGCCCCTGTGCATTCGGGCTGAGATAAAATGAGACGTCTAGAGAGTCTTCAAACCCCCTTCCCTGGTCTGGGTGGGGAGCGGGGTGAGCCAGTCTGGGAAGACCGAACAGTTTTCCAAAAGCAGCAACTGTAAACAGGACACCGTCACCCCACACCCTCAGTCCTTCCCTCAGCTGAGCAGGGCCAGACTGGCCCCAGTCAGCTGCCTCCACAAATATATAAACACATAAATCCTGAGAGAGAGCTGGCAAGGCCACAGAAGGAAAGGCAGATACCAAGACCAGAGGGGAAGACGACAGCTCAGCTCCGGACCCCGCCGAGGTGGAGGGAGGAGACGGGGTTCCAGCACCGGGTACCTGCAGGCACCTCCCTGAGGTCCAGTGACTGGGCAGGGAGGAAGAGGGGCAGGCCAGGGGTTGCACTGCGTGTTACGGCAACCTAGGATTGACTCTGAGGGAGGAGGCGAGAGAGGACAGTGAGGGGCTGGGGGCGCCCAGGACGGTGGTACCTAGCACCAGCCAGCACTCCCTACGAATGGGTGCTGGGTTGGGGCCACAGATATTTGGGAGAGACCAGGGGAGAGACTGCATCTCCACGTGGTTCCGGGACTAGACTTCATTCTTGGCAGTGAGGAGATGTCAGCCCCCATCTCCCGCCGGCCCAGGGAGGCATCCCCACACGTGAAAAGCTGCTAGGACAGAGTCATGAACATTCCCCGGCACCGGCAGTCTCTGTTCCAGCCAGGAGGGCAGCTGTGGGACGGGGAGAGGGAGACGCGACGCCACGGGGGAGTGGGAGCCAGCTGACAGGGTGCGGGGCCAGGAGACCCACATTCTACAGAGCTCCGGGCCCAGCGCACAGGGCCAACGCCCCACGGCCCGCGTGGTTCTCATTAGGCTAATTAGCTGCCAAATAGCAACCAACACACGGCACAGGGACCAGTGGGCAAGCCGATTCCCTCCAGGAGAGCCGCCGGCCTGCGGGCCTGGGTCAGGGTGGGCGACCAGAGGAGCGGCAGGGTGAGAGCGCCAGGCAGAGACATAACTGGGGAGGGGTATTGGCAGCATCCTGGAGCGGGGCCCCAGGGGGCACGAGGGTACCCACACACATGCTTGTACTGTGACAATCGGCAGACTCACCCAACCTCGAGTTTCCAGGGCTGAAACTCCAGTTTGGCAAAGAGTAATGCTGGAAAATCACAAGCAAGTTAGGAAACTGAGAACCTCCAGGGTTCCAGGTGGAGCCCATGCCCAGACCCTTCAGGCAGCTGGGGAGAAGCCCACCCCCCTTGGAGCCACCCTGCTCCAGCTGCAACTCAAACTCAGCAACACTCTCCGTCAGCCAGTGCGGCCTCCCAGCAGAGGCTAAGCTCCCCGGCACATACCACGCCTCCTCACATCTCCAACTCCAAATCCCTTTCCAGGCCTCAAAGCGAGGTTCCCGGCCCAGCAGCATCAGCATCCCCTGGGAGCTTGTTAGAAACACAGAAACTCCGGCCCCGCCCAAACCTGCTGAATCAGAATCTGCTAACATCCCCGGAGGATTTGTGGGAACATTCGAACTTGAGGAGAGCCCCCAAGGCAGATCTTCCCATGACTGACCCCCAAACTCCGCTCAGTGATTTTCGGCCACAGCTGGAATCACCTAGAGTGCTTTAAAAAAAAATACCAGTGCCAGGGCCCTGCCCCCAGAGCTTCAGCTTGGCATAGAGCCACCTGGCCACCCACATCCCAGGCCTCTCTACCCAGAGGAGTTGCTCAGAGCTGAGTTTGAGTCTCAGCCTCTCCTCTGAAGAGCTGTGTGACCTGAGCAAGTCACCACCTCTCCAAGGCACACTTTCTTCATCTTTCAAACTATGAGAGGAAAACAGTCCTTCCCCAGCCCTGCCCCCAGCCATAAAGGGCCTGTCCTCTGAGAGGCCCCACTCCTAGGTTCCCCAGAAAGGAAAGGGTGTTCCCGCAGAAGATCTGCCTTATTTGTTGTTGAGTTTTGGATTTTGGTTTCTTTATCTGGAGGTTCTGCCTGAGCTGCACCTTCAGCCTGGCAGAGGGTCAGGGCCACGAGGCCTGAGCTTGGGGAGCCAGCATCTCCGTCTCCAGGGAAACGGGGGCATCCCATCACAGCCCCATCCTGGGGGTGTCAGGAGAGCCAGACGAGCGCATCCACCATGCTGGGAACACCACAAGCTTTGTCATACACCTGGACACTAGCCGTGAAACCCTCTCGCTGAGAAGGACCTGGTCCTGGAGGAAGGAAGGGGAGCTGGCGAGACTGAGGCTTTGCAGCCGGCTGGGGCCCGGCAGAGGCAGTGGCAGCTGCAGGAGGGACAGCCGGGCAGAGCTCCTAAGGAGCTGATGTGGACCCCAGGGGGCCCTGGGGTGTGAAGGAGGAAGATCCAAGGGGCTCCCTCCAACCCCTAATCTGCTATCACCCGTGGGGATTTCACACTCTGGAATGCCCGTTCACTTGGTGTTGAGAGGGAATAAAGCCCCAGAGATCAGAGCCTGGAGTTCTGGAATCAGACTGCCCCAGCTCCAGCACTTGCGGCAGTGTAGCCTTGGTTTAGAGCTGCAGTTTCCTCCTCTGTAAGCAGGGATGATAAGTAAATATCCGCTATTGAGAGGTCTAACCGAGATAATGTATGTCAAGAGCTTAGCATAGATGGGCCATCGGGAAGAGTCATTAGTTAGTCGTTAGCTAGCAGTAGTGTTAGTAGCATACTGTCATCCCCAGCTCACAGAGGTAGAAAGTGAGGCCCAGAAAGGTGACGTAAGATACCGGGTAGGAGAGAATACATATTAAGAAGAAGGGCCCTGGAGTCAAGTTATCTGGGTTCAAACATTAGCTCTGCATTTCCTGGCCATGTGACCTTGGGCAAGTTACGTGTCTGTACCTCAGTTTCCTCATCTACCAAATGGACAGTGGTACTCCCTGCCCCAGAGGATAAAGTGCACCTTGCACAAAGTGGGTGCTAAATAGGTATTGGCTCTTGTCCAGAGTATTGTTGTTACTGTCTCTGACGCCGTCAGTAGGAGGCTCTGGCAAGGAGGCCCCGACTCTTCCCATTTCACTCCCTGGTTTCCATGTGACCGAGATGACTGTTTTCTCTTTTCTTCCATTTGAGGCAGCCTGTCAGGCTTCAGAGCAGCCCAAGGGAAGACTGCTGCAGACTTGGGGTCAGAGCCTCATCTGACCGTCCCAGTGGAGTACCTGACAGAGGCCAGGACATTTGTGCCAGGGGCCAGAGCAGAGGTGGGTTCATGTTGCACACTATGTGAATGGTGCCCCTGGAAATGTGTGGCGTGGAGGCTCTGGGCCAAGTGTGTTCTGCAAACCACAAGGATGTGTGGGCACTTGTGACCCTGCAGATAGGTTGAGTTGGCACCAACACAGTGGGGAAGCAGGAGGGAACGCAGGGAGCTACAAAAACATGAGCAGGAGGCGGGGGGCGCGGTGGCTCATGCCTGTAATCCTAGCACTCTGGGAGGCTGAGGCAGGAGGATCACTTGAGCTCAGGAGTTAGAGACCAGCCTGAGAGAGTGAGAGCCCGTCTCTACTAAAAATAGTAAAAATTAGCTGGGTGTGGTGGTGCACACCTGTAGTCTCAGCTACTCGGGAGGCTGAGGCAGGAGGATCACTTGAGTCTAGGAGTTTGAGGTTACTGTGAGCTAAGTTGATGCCACGACACTCTAGCCCGGGTGATAGAGTAAGATTCTGTCTCAAAACAAACAAACAAACAAAAAAACACACATGAGCAGGGATCATGTGTTTCCAGCTGGAGGCATTTGCATTTTTAAATCTCCTCCCTTCCACCGCACATCACGTCCGCTCCAGAGGACAGCTGCATCCTCAAGAGGCAGATGGGTGAGGACGCTTCTGCTGCAGGTTCTGGAGCCCCTGAACCTGGCCCACCTCGTGGCGGGTGGGAAGCACTCACGTTTGATACAGTGGTTGGTGCTGTTTGCTGTCGTCCATCCCGGGCAGCACTGTCCCCCGCAGACGTTCCTCCTGTGGGGTCAGCACAAGGATGCTCAAAGCTGGGACTATCCACTGGGCCCCACTGATGGTCCCACCCTCTGCAAGCAGGGCCTGGGGGAACACTGCGGGGCTGGAAGACTGGCTCCATTCTCTCTAGTGAGGTCACATGGGATCATGCAGGGCCACTAGGGCACAGGCACTTCGGAATCACACAAATCTAAGATTGAATCCTGACTCTGCCATTCTCTGCATGCCCTTGGGAAATGTCACTCTCTCTTCACCTGTCCAATGGAGATAATAAAACCTGCCTGACTAGGTTGTTGTGATGATTAAAAGAGATAGGGATGTTTAGCCCCTGACCCAGAGAAGGCAGTCCTCTGGGGCAACAATGGCTGTGATCATAAAGATGGTAAGCCAGTTCGGAGAGGTTCAGGAAGCACCAGCCGGTTTCACCCAGCCCTGCCTCTTGACCTCAAGACCCAAATGCCTAGACCAGGGCGACTCCCTGGATGGGCTCCTCCTGGAGATCAGTGAGGACTGTCTCCTTGGCCCAGGCTGGGCCCTGCTCTGGCTCTAGGGACTCATCATTATCATCAGAAATTGTCCACTGAGTGCTCACTGAAACTGGGCTGGGGGTGGGCGGTGGGGAGGGAAGACACAGAGGCCAGAGAGGCGAAGGACAGAGCAGGGCGGCCATTCCTGTGATCTCTGTGGCCAGCACGGCGACATCTGGTCCCACTTAGGAGTTTGTTTGACATTTGAGTGGACCCCAAAGCTTGTGTGGTTTTTGGAGCCTTACAAAGAATTCAAAATAAATTCCTGCAGCTTGAAAAAGCTGAGACCCATTCCTGGCCCTTTGGCCCAAAGTCGTGGGGAGCTGCCTCCCTCCCAGGGAGTTTCCAGATTGTCCTGCTGGACAAGAGCTATGCCACTTGGGCCACTTTGAAGCCTCTCTGGGCCACTACCTTTAACAGCTTCTCCGCTCCATGAAGGCCTCCTCCAATCAGGGCCCATGTCCCCAAGGGCCAGGGGAGGGTTTCTGAGTGTGTGTCCTGGTGAAAGGGGAAAACTACCCCCCATGTATAAGTCGCTACCCCTTGTGGTGGTGACAAGGCCTCTTAGTGGGGCTGGGAGGTTTTTAAGAGGAAACAGACTGCATGCCCTGGGAGTCTTCTAAGAACTAGGGCCTGTGGGAACCCAGACAGCATGGATTGAGGGGCCCACCCGGCAGGGAGGTCATGGCATGGAGCCTGGTCCAGGGAGGCCCCCTGAGCCAGCTGTCACCCCAGCTGCCCTCAGGGTGGCTTTGCAGCTGACTGTAGAGGGCAGTGGCGGGGCCTGCCTTGCCTGTCCATGGCAGAGCTGGAGGGATGTCAGGGCCACAGTGAGGACTGGCCAGAATCAAAGGCTGCCAGGCAGAGGGGCCAGGCTGAGGCTGGGAGGGCACACAAGAGCGGTGCAGGTACCCAGTGAAATCATCTGAGGGTCCTTTCTAGTCCAATATTTAAGTCTTGGGTATAGGCCCAGAGAGGTGACTAGTGGGGAATTGTCCCCTCGGTGGGCTCTGGCAAGCAGAGAGAAAAACTGAGCCTGAATATCTAGGCCATATGATTCGATGGCTCTGACTCCCTGGAAGGTACCACTGAGAGATCACATGAGCCCAGTCTTCCAGGTGACACTACTCAGCAATATCCAGCATCACTATTGGAGACACATCTGGCTCAGAGCCCAGGACGGCTGCTGTTACAACTGGGATAAATCTGATCATACTAGTCCTTTGTTTAAGAAAATCTCTCACAGCTCCTCGTTGGCATCTACAAAGCCACCTGGCCCCCACCTGCCTGTGCAGTCTAATTGTCCCATCATCCCACCCTCACCTCCATAACCATCCACAACCAAAGCTGTGCTCCTCCAAGCATGCGAGGTTTGCTGTCTCCCAAGCGCACCAGGTCACACTTTGGTGCCTTTGCTTATGCTGCTGTCTCTGCCTAGAATCCTTCCCTCTCGTTTGTCAACAGAAATCCTTTGCATACTCCAAGACTTCCAGATCAAATGTCACCTCCTTTGTATAAGACCTCCCCTGACATCTACCCAGCCTTCCCTGTTCTCCACCTGCTGCAATCATTTAGTTCTGGTTGTCTCAGGTTGTTAGTTGTGTCTCAGTCTTGGGTCCTTGAGGGTTCTTCCTTGTTTCTCTTTGTGCCTCTAGAGTCTAACACAGCGCCTGACACATGGCATACATTTAATACTTCTTCGTGTCGCTTAATCCAGTGTTTCCCAAAGAGTGGGTTGACCAACACTGAGGGTAGGAAAGAGGACTTTAGGTTTACATGATCCCAGCATTCAACAATCCGAGCCACATGGTGAAGAAGTGATTCCCTTTTCTGTGATCTTTCTAACCTAATGTAGTCAGCGAAAAAGTCTGTCTGATGCCGGGTTCTCATGCCAGGTCCTGCCCCAACCCTTGCTAGTCCCCTATTGTGACAGAGATAACACACCACACAACTCAGCTTGCTGAGGTAAGGAGTGGTGTCTAACTAGAACTTAAGAACATTTTGTTTTCATTTCAATTTTCCTACAGTTACCTTCTCTTTATGACAAGTGGTACTACTTTTAACTTATGATAATGATACAACATTTCCTTTTAGTTAAGAATTTATGGCCGGGCATGGTGGCTCACGTCTGTAATCCTAGCTCTCTGGGAGGCCGAGGCGGGTGGATTGTTTGAGCTCAGGAGTTCGAGACCAGCCTGAGCAAGAGCGAGACCCCGTCTTTACTAAAATTAGAAAGAAATTAATTGGACAACTAAAAATATATAGAAAAAATTAGCCGGGCATTGTGGCGCATGCTTGTAGACCCAGCTACTCGGGAGGCTGAGGCAGGAGGATCGCTTGAGCCCAGGAGTTTGAGGTTGCTGTGAGCTAGGCTGACGCCATGGCACTCTAGCCCGGGCAACACTGTGATATTATTTATCAAAAAAAAAAAAAAAAAAAAAAGAATTTATTTATGGAGAAAAGTGAGTCAAGCACTGTTCGTAATAGCAAAAAAATGAAATTCATCTAAATATCCAAAAACAGGAGGATGGATAAATAAACTGTGGTATATTCAGACAAAGGAATAATATACAACGGTTAAAATGAATAAACTTGAGCTAATTATATTAACATGGTAAATCTCAAAAATCTAATGAGAAGGAAAAACAAATTGTAGAAGATAATACAATATGGTATCACTTATCTAAGTTTAAAACACACAAAAGCAACACTGGGCATAGAGGCTCATGCCTATAATCCCAGCACTTTGGGAGGCCATGATGGGAGGATTGCTTGAGGCCAAGAGTTCATGACCAACCTGGGCTACAGAGCGAGACACTGTCTCTAAAAAAAAAATTTTTTTTTAATTAGCTGGGTGTGGTGATGTGTGCCTGTAGTCCCAGCTACTCAGGAGGATCACTTGAACCCAGGAGTTGGAGGCTGCAGTGAGCTATGACGATGCCACTGCACTCTAGACCAGGCGACAGAGTGAGACCCTGTCTTAAAAAAAAAAAAAAACACACAAAAACAATTTTGTGTATTTTATAGTGTGCAAGCATGCATTGGAATTAATTAAATTCAGGGTAGTGGTTAACTCTGGAGAGAGAAGGAGGCAAATTTACAGAGGAAATTTCAGCTAAAATATTAGAAGCAAAATATGCCAAAATATTAAGGCTTGATAAAGCTGGATTGTAAGTTATATTATGTCTAATACTTTTTTGTATGTTTGTAAAACTTCATAATATACTTTAAAATAAATTTTTAAAAAATCTTGTTAGAAATTTTAACAGAATATAAATTTAAAGAAAAATAACAGAACGAGAGGGGAAAGGTAGATGAAAATGTTATGAAGATGGTATGCTGTAAGACTGGTTCAAGAAACACTGAAGACTGGGAAGCAATGACTTAATAAGTCCCCTGTAGACTGTAAATTTCATTAGTGCAGGAACTATGTCTGCTCTGGTCTGCCATATCCCAGACACCTAGCACCACGCTTGGCACATACTTAATAAGTCTTCATCGTGTGTAATAAATCCCCACTACACTGAAAGTTCCATGAGGACAGAGGCTGTCTTTCTTGGCCACTGCTGTATCTCCAGGGTACAGCATAGTCCCTGGGCATAGGAGGCCTTCCAAAATATTTGTTGAATGAAGAATTCCCATTAGTAGTGATGCAGTTCCAAGATTCACCAGCAGGTGGCACTTGGTCCTTGGCTCTGAGCGGCTCACAAGGCAATGGCCAGAGTGGTCAGCCTAGCCAGAAGCCATCAGCCAGAACAGACCCGGGTGGAGAAAGCCAATGAATAAGACTATCACCCAGCCCCTCCCCAACTGACATGGAGTGGCTGACTGCAGTGCCAGGGGAATCCACTCTGTATCAAAGCTGCAGAAGACACTCTGGGGAAGGAGTCCAACCCAGCACGTCATGCGATGTGTGCACCTGTGTACAGCAGGTCGCACTCAGCCCATGCCCTCACGCACCTGTGCACATCTACCAGTCTTGTTGTGATGACAGTCTGCTTTGCTCATCACCACCTCATTTCATGACTTCTAATAGTACAACCTCCAACCCCCACCCTCCACTTCCCCACCTTCCCTTCCCACACTTGTACCTGAATATCTACAGTATAAATTCCTCCATGATCCAGCCCAACCTATGTCTCCAGCCTCAGCCCTACGGCTACCCTACACCAGAGCTGCAGTCCTAACCATGGGACAGTGCCAACAGTGAAAAGTCCTTGTCCTTGGGCGATGCTACACCTGCACGCCACCCTGATCTCTGGGCCCCTTTTCCTGCCACCTCCCCTCTGCTTCCCCACATACTGCCCACTGAGCCTCAGGGGCCCCAGGTCACAGGGCCACCCTTTCCTCTGAGCTCCTCAGCCCAACTGCCACACTCCTTTGCACTGAACATGAAATTCCCAGTACTAGAAAGCACGTTTGCCAGTACATATCTGTTCATTTCTTCAACTTGATTTTAAGTAACGGCGTTGTTCTCCCAGCAGGAACAATGCCGGGGTCCCTGGGCCCTCATGCCCTCTCCCATGCTCTGCACACACGCTCTGAGGAAGCGTGCATTCGCTTGCACAGTCAAGACAGGAAACAGCCGACACACAGCAGGTGCTCCACTAATGCCTGTTGAATGATCCTATGCGTAAGCGACTTGGCAGTGCATGGGTCTACGCTCTGCCTGCTTGCAGCGGGACCTTCCACGAGCAGCAGGGAGTTCATTCACTACTTTGACAGATACCTAGCAAATACCAACTGTGGCCAGACACTGTTTTAGGCACTGGTAACACAGAAAAGAAAAAACAAAGTCCCTGCTTTCACAGAACTTGCATTAGTGTGGGAGGCCAGACCGCGAACACATACACAGAAATAGAATATGTCAGATGGCATAAGTGCTACAAAGCAAAACAAAAGCAGGTGAAGGGAGAGAGAGGATGGAGCTCTGCTCTCTGAGCAGAGCTCTGAATCAGGCAGAGAGCGGACCTTGCTGAAATAAGGGAGAAGAGTGCCCCGACAAGGGAGACTGTAAGTGCAAAGGCCATGAGGCAGAAGGTCTTCAGGAGCAGACCTGGGGGTACGAGTGTCCTTCATGCTGTCAGGACTAAACCCAACTGGGAAATCGGGCCCAGGCCAAGGAAGGCTGCCACAGTCCTTCCCAGACCTCGCGATGGTTCCCCCATACAGCCTCGCACCTTCCAGGGCTCCTGTGCCCTCCATTCCAGAGACACCTGTCATACCCAGGCAAGGCGGAGTGCCCCGCAGCCATGAAGATCCCGGCCTGGGGCCAGCGGTTGCTGGGGAGTGGGGCTCTCCTCACGCTACGTCTGTGCCCCCGGTTGACAGGGGTTGGTGCTCAAGCTGGGCAAAAAATCGCAGGGTTGGGAGGTTTTGCCCTGCAAAGTGCACGAGTCGCACTGACACCTAGAAGCGCCGGTGCACGCAGATCTAATTCTCCAAGTGCCCACTGTGGGGCAGACACATCCGGGGCAGGCTTTCTGCCCAAAGTGCCCCAGAGCCCACGCCCACGCCCACATCCAGCCCTCGCCGTGCCCAGGCCGACCTGTGCCCCAACCTATACACTTGTCCTGCTTCTCTCGCTTCGCTGCCAGCCCCCTTCACGGAGACACATCTGCCTTCGCGCCCTGGAGGCCCTGACATCCTGCGTCAATCTGTAGGGCTCAATCTCCCTCGGGCCTCAAGCGTCTAAAGCGCCCACCCCTGCTAGCTCTCGCTGCCTCTGGGATGCCGGCAGCGCTGCAGGCGTCCTCGAAAGCTGGTTAGCTGAGGCAGCAGGAGCGCGGGCGAAGGCGCCTCGCGAAAGGATTTAACGTGTGGGCTCGGGGCGACCTGGTAAGAAAGGGTGAGGATGTTTTTGACCTTCGCCTTCAACTCTTCAAAGAGGGTCACATCTCCAAGCACTGACTTACGAACCCAGGGACATGTCTCCCCACAGTACTGAGGACAGAGGGACGAGGGCACGAGTCTGCCGCCCTCCCCCTCGCCTGCACACCCCTGCACGAATGAGCAGAAAGAGCGCACCCGAGCCCCGGCCGTCGCTGCCCCCTGCACCTCCCATGCTTCCCTCTCCCGTGCTCACCCCGTGAGCCGCCCTCGCGGCGGGGTTGGGGACGCAGCCCCGGACCGCTGTGGGGTCCCAAGGCGCGGAAGAGCTGGCGCGGCCCGGGCCCGGGGTACGGCCTGCTGCTGGCCCAGGGGAGTGCTTCTCCGGGTCTGTGCAGGTGGCTGGACTCGCCGCGACTGCTGCGCGCGGGGCGGCCTCCTGGCCTCCGCCTCAGCGGGCCTCCTGGGGCTCCCCCAGCCCAGCTGGGCCCGCTCCGCGGGCGGCAAGCCCAGGACGGGTGCGTCCTGCTCTCGGAACAGACTGTACACCTTGGCTGCAGCCATTGCGGGGTAGCTGCCCACAGGGCGCCGCAGCCGATTCGCGTTTCCGCCAGCCGGCTCGTATCTCCCCAAGTGGTCCCTTTGGGCATGACCCATGCCCACGAAGAGAGCCAGGGTGAGCGGCAGGAAGCCCCTCCAGGAGTCGCACAGGGCGCGCCCTGGGCAACGGGCTTTGGTCCGTGGCCTCATGGCGCCAGGGGTGGCTGCAGAGCGGTGCGCGCGGGGGACCGCGCGGAAGTTTGTAGTCGTGTGCGGGACCGCCCGCAGACTGCTCTCCCGACCCCGCCTGGCGGCTCGCTTCTCCTCGTCTGCGGGGCCCCCGAAGCACCCGGCTGGGCCCGGCTCTCCCCGGAGCGACGGCTGGGCGACGAGAGCGGCCGGGACTGCGCTCCCCGAGCCTCGAGTCCGCGCTCTGACTCCCGCTGAGCGCGCACCGCCGCCGCACCTTCGCGCCTCTTTCCCGTCACTGCAGCCGTCTGAAGGGGAACCGGAGGGTTTTATTTTTGGAAACCTCCCCCTGCTTTTTGGTCTCTTTTATCCACACCATGCCCCCTCCTCGGAGGGACAGCTCAGCCCCCTCGTTACGGGAGAGGGAGAGAGGAATTCCAGCAACACCCACTTTGGCACCGGGAAGCGAGCGGGCGGCGAGGGGGATTAACCCCTGAGGAGCTGGGGGCGGCGCAGGGCTGACCCCAGGGTTGGTAGGGCAGATGACTCCTGCTGGGACAGGGGCACCTGAGTCACCTTTCTCCTGCCCTGGGCAAGCTCCAGCTGCTGACCTGCCCCAAATTTATCTCCCGCCCCTCACCTTAGGGGCAAACTCCTGGTCGGATGACCAAGGCTGCAGCCTCGCAGGTCTGAAGGAGGCCGGGAGAGGAACGGAGACCCGCGTGGCAGGGACAGGGCCCAGAGCACCGGCACCTGGCCGCTTCTCTTGCCGCCCGGGCCGCTGGGGGCGTCCGCCTCGGAGACCGGCTGGCGCCGGGGCAGCGGGGGAGCGCACCTCCCTGGGCCGCGGCGGGCGCGCCCCCTGGTGGAGCTGGCCGCGCCCTTGGCAATCCGCAGACGCAGGAACCTGCCGCTGCCAGCCGCCGCTCCTTGATCTTAATCCCCTTCCTGTAGCGTCAGGGACCAGCCTGGGCCTGGGCGGTGATGGCGGCTGTTAGAAGAGGGGTCCTCTTTTTCAGAGTCACAGACATGGAGCCTCTTGAGTTAGGTCCCTCAAGGAGACATCGTGTGTCAAAGAGGGGAATGAAATCCAGGCCTCCTGCCTCTGGCTCAGTCCACTCCCTGGACTCCCGCCCCGCCCCCTCACGCCTTCAGTAATTTCCCCAGGGGATTCGATGAGCCTCTGATTGATCCAGTGTGTGTGCTCGAATTTCATTGTGTTGGCAGCGATGGGGGTAGGGGTGCGAGAATGCCGATTGCCACCCATCTGAGCGTCCCCAATAACCAGCTCATCATTCTCACCCATGTCCCCTACTGAGATCCTAAAGGCCTGGATGAAGAGGCTGCCCTTGGGGTATTTGTACAGCTGACTGTTTCCTAGAGAGGCAGAGTGAAGGAGCCGACACCGGTTTACAACCTCCCATACCACACAGAAGACGGGCACAGGTAATGCCTAATGTTGGAATAAAGCTTCAACTCGTGCCCTTGGCCTGCAAGGCCCTAGTGACTGGCCCCTTCTCTGATCTCATCTCCCTCTCGTTCCCTTACTCCTCACTCTACAGCCACATAGGCCGCCTCTCTGCTCCTTGAACAGCTGAGTTAATGCCCACTTCCCTCCACCGGATCCTGTCCAAGGTGTTTACAGGACTGGCTCCTCATTGCTTCACCTCTCACTTGAAATATCACCTCCTGGAGCCGCCTTCCCTGACTCCCCAGTCTAGAGCAGAAAGTCACGCTCTCTAACACATCGCCCTGTTTTATCTTCATTGCTCTAATGAGCAGCTGAAATTGTCTCATCATTTATTTTTTACTTGCGTAATTAATTTTTTTAAATGGGCTGAACCTGAAGAGGAACAATCAGGAAACTACTCCATGGCCGCCTTCAACCGTATTACGGTGAATTTCCCTTCCCCACCCTGATGACATCTCAGGCAGAGTTCTTGGCTTGCTCATTCCAACTGGACATAGAACAGCTTTATTTCTATAATTAAGATCAATTTTCAGGCAATTTTCAGAAAATCTGTTCCTGTTCAAATCAAAACCTCATCCAATTTAATATTCCTTCTCTTCCCTCCCAGGCCTGTCCCTTAGTCGGAGATCCTATAGTGCTGGAAGGGGCACATGGTCTTTTTTTCTGACCTTCCTTTACTGCTGTGGCTCCTCTGTGTCAAGGTTAGGGGACAGGTGTTAGCGGAAAAGCAGTGAAGTCTTATATGACAGATGCCCTAGGTTGGCAGGTGCCAAGCATTAACTCTTTTCATGGGAACATTTGTGGGTTCTTGGCCCGGGGGGGGGCGGCGGGGGAGGTCTCTGCAGGACCTCCACCTGCATTGCCATAGCAAAGCACTCTCTGGCCAACCTCTTGCAGGCCCCTGCAGGCCCTGGCTCCCCAGGGACTTTCCTGTCCACATCAGGCACAGACAAAACACTGGAGGGTTGGCTACTACTTCTCTCCCCGCCCCCTCCTCACCCTGCCATAGAGTCCACTGCAGCCAGCCTCCACAGTCAGAATTCTCCAGATAGGAAGCACACGTAAGTTTCTTCATTTATGTACATCTTCAATTCCTAAAGACGTATGTTGAGTTCTCCCGAGAACTTTCTTGCTGTACTTTGGTGCATTGGGGTGCCTGCGACTTCCAGCAACTTAGCTAGTATCAGTACAAGGACAGCTGTGGGGACCTAGTTTCCTCTTTTTGCAGACGACTGGTTCTCTCAGAGCTCCCTCCACTTGGTTTGCATTGCAGCGGGTACCCTTAGGGGAAATCTCAGACCTGCCTGCTTATGCAACAGTTCTCTACCTCTCTACCTCAGTGACCTTCTTCATCCCTTTCATTTGTGGCCTGGAATTGAGGGATGTGGTTTGATTGTTGATGAACCTGTTCTGCCTTTAGCAGGGTGCCTGGTACTTCTCTTTAGAATGTGAGAATATTTAGCCCTCATTGTTCTAGCTTTGTGGCTTCTGCAGACATTCTAAGAGCACAGAAAAAGTCTTGCCCAACAACCTGTAACATCATTTATTTTCTGACTTGCCAAGCCACAATGATAGCTCTAAAGAAATAAATATTTTGTCTGCCTTGATCATCACTGCTCCTCCAAAACCTAGAACAGTGCTTGACTGTGCTTGCTTACAGACAGCCAAGAAATACGTGTGAAATGAATGAATGACAGAAAAATCCCATCAAGAAGGGAGGGCTGGTATCATCAGACCACTTTAAGAGAGAAAAACTGAGTTCTGGGTGGTAGCTACTGATCCAAGTTCATGTGCTTGCTGTCTTTAGGGCTGGCCCTAAAGATCCCCAGTCTCTACCCCTTGCACGTGGGGATCAATGCCCCCTCAATTCCCAGAGTGCTCAGTTCTCTCCCTGGAACACTGCTCGTGCACAGCTGTGGAAGCCCCAGCTTCACGCTTACCTTTCCCTGCCCAGATATCCGCCCAATTCTGTAGTTCCGGCTTCCCTTCCTCCCCCTGCAACCTGCCCAGCTCCTGCAGGAGCTCTGCTCTGCGTCCCTCAAGGCTCACCTCAGATCCCCATAGGCCTCCCAAGGCCAGAAACCTTGGCGAACTCTTCGTCCCTGAGCTATTTTTTCCTCGTGTGTGTCCAAGTCATTATTACTGCTCCGTCTCCTCCGTCTGCATTTCTGGAAGTCTGCCGCCCATTCATCCCTCACCCTTCGCCTCCGCCAAAATCCTCACGCAGACACGCTTCCCTCACCACCAGGGGCCCCTCCCACTCCTTGGTGAGTACAAGTGGTCCTTGGACATTTCCACCCTGTTCTTCTAGGGGCCCACGGCCCAGCTCATCCACTCCAAAGACTGGCATCTCCTATTCCCAGCCTGGCGCTATCCTCCTGTCCTGCCTCCTACTTACCGCCCATCCCTCCCTTGCCCTCTCACTGTTGGAACCTGTTGATGCAGCTCTTCAGGATCTCCAATCCCATAAATATTTGAGTTTTGTTTGTTTTTTTTTAAGCTGCCAAAATTTATAGAGCCTACTATAGTCCAAGCACCATGCTAAGCACGCTACATAAATTGGCTCATTTAACCATCTCAAGGAGGCACTATGATTTCCACATAGACAAAGGAGGAAACTGAGGTTGGGAATGGCTACTGGCTTGCCCAAAGTGACACAGCTGATAAGCAGCAGATGCAGGATTCAAGCTAGGGTCATTTTCCACCCGAGCCCAAGCTTTTAAGGCTGTGCCATCAGGCCTCAATCCTGGGCTTGTGAGCCAGTACCCCTCCTCACAACTGGAGTGGACCACCACCTACTCACACCACTGTCACCCCCAAAGTACTACCAGTGCATGTTCCCAAATGCCCTCTTCCCTGCCTGCTAGCCCACTGTTCAATACCCTGGAGATGTGGGGTTATCAGAACTTTCTGCTCCCCTCAACCCTCTGTGCCTAGTAAAAGAAGGGTGGCTGTTTCTGGCATGGCCCTGACTCACCATGCATCACTGTCCCACCCCCGATCCCAGCTTCCTCCCTCATGAGAATGCTGCTAAGCCTACTCACCCATCTGTTGGGTCTGGGGAGGAAAATCATCTCTGGAAAGCCCTGTAGAGATTCCAAAGGGTTGATAAAGAGTTTCCGGCAGAGAAAGGTTTGCCCAGACACACGCACCACGAGAGGGGACAGCAGTCTGCTGGACACCCAGGGTAACCTAATTGCTTTTCCATGTCTTGCTGGAATAATGCTGGCAGCCAGAGAGCTACCAGAACCTGAACTAATTTGGTAAATAAGGACCAAAAACAAGCATTTCTGCTCATTTTGCTGAGACCCAGACTCCTGACAGAATTCCAGGGATTTTTCTTCCTTGGAAGTGACTGGACCTCCAGCCTTGAATTCCTCTCTCCAGGAGAGCTTGTCCCCTGCTCAGAACAAATAACACACTTCCTGGTTAATCAGAGGGCAAAACCACCGAAGGAAGGTTGATTGGGCCCCCAGCCTTCCAGATGGGACCAGCTCATGGGCTTGAATGTTCTTCTTCGGACACTGAGCAGCTGGGTCCCCTTTACTGTGCAGCCTCAGCCTCCAGTTTGGAAGGTGGAGGCTGTCCAGAGAGGCCCCAGGTCCATCCTGTGTGAGGGCTTTAAGGCCTGCAAAGGCTGCCAGGACCACTCCACCTCAGATACCATGGCCTGGTATCCCCTCCAGAACTCAAAACCACCCTGCCCTCGTCTCCTAGTGTCTGTCTCCTCTGGGACCATGACATGCTGGCTGGGTGGTTGCAGCCATAGTATGCATGTCCATGCAGAGGTCAGGCAAGCTGACCTGTATTGCAGAGTGTTCTGGAAAGGGCCCTCCCACACCCCTGTGGCAGATGTTTCTGTCTTCCGTGGAGCTCCATAGAGCTGTGGAGCTCAGGTCTGAGCTTTGCTTGGCTTCTATTTTCTCATCCAAGATAATAACGTTTTTCATGCCACTCCCTCTGTCGGGGCAAATGAGAAAACCAGCCCTATTTACCCTGTCATGGGAGGGCTCAATGGCTGCTACTCCATTCACCAGCTGATGTTTCTTGAGCACTTAAAATGTATCAGGCACTATGTTAAGTCATTTGAGAGTCACTTTCTCATTTAATCCTCACAATAATCTGATGAAGGAAGTGCTATGATTTCACCATATAGCGGATGAGGAAATGAAAGCTCAAGGAGATAAAATGACTTACTCACAGTCAAAAGCTAGTAAGTGGCTACACTGGGATTCACTCCTGGTTTGTCCCAGACACTAAAGCAATGCTACCTTCCAGGGAAGGGGAGACCACCTCGAGCTGCATTTTTCTGGGAGCCAGAAGCGTTCACAGCTGTCTACGGTGTGGCAGGGGGCGCTGATGGCCACATGGAGTTGCTATCATGTGTTCACCCTCCAACCCCCACCAAAAATACTGTCCCCCTCCAGGCCTGTTTACCAGCCTGGCCCACTTTGGGTCAGGGACAGAAAAAAGCCATCATGGTGAGTTTCAGTGAATCTGATTCCCACCCACCAAGGAGAAGGAAGGAAGCCAACCTCACTCTGCATCAAGTAGTTTGCAGTTGCTGAATAAGGCTCATCTCGATCTGCAGCTTTTCTTTTTGGAGAGAAGTGACACAAATAGACTGTCTGTGCAGCCCTGTGTGGTAGTTGTCGTAATTCCCATTTCACAAACCCAGAGGGGTGAATTTCAAGGTCACACAGCTAGGAGTCAAGCCAGGATTCAACTAAAATGTCTGAGCAACTCCAAAGTCCGTGCTGTTTTCACTACAACACATTGCACTCGCTCCAGGATGACCTGCAATGATTTGAAATGGGCAGCTCTTCAAAATCCCTGATTTCACTCCATGTCTCTTCATTTCCAGTCTCTGATAAAGGGGGGGGGATGATCTGAAAGCTCTGTGCATTTCACTATAAGCTCAGATGTCATTTCCTATTTACCTGCATAAATCCTTTCAGTTTCTGGCTGGGGGTTGGGGGCTGCGGGGAGGACCTTCTAGAACTCTGGAGCTGAAGCATAACTTCTCCTCAAGCAGACTCTCTGAAGACCTGAGCAGGACAATAATGTGAGCAGCTGGAAGACCTCCTTTAATTCCTCCCAGTAAGACCACAGGGACTTCGTGAGCTCTAACGGGGAGGGGTTGCATACTGGATTATCCTTTTGGCATAAGGATAATCTCCCACAGGGAGAAAGCCCTGTGGCCTGGGGGATTGTACAAGTCCATCCAGGATTCCAGAATGGCTGTGCATGAACTTGAGGACAAGGAAGAGACTTCCCTTGGCTGTCACTGGGGTCTCCCAGCCTTTCCCTACCTTGGCTTCCTGCTGGGACACAGCAACATTCCTTATACCCTGAGGGATGAGGGGTGTGGGGGCAGAGAAGAAAGGCTACTATAAGGTCCTTCCTGGAATAGGCTTCCCCAGGGAGGCTGCAAGCAACCTCCCTCCCACTCTTCATCATCAAGGAAAATAAAAGGATGCCATCTGCCATCATCTTCTGACTCCATTTTGCCTGGATCATATGTCAAGCATGGGGACACTCAGAGAGGTTTGCCCTGTTGTCCCCAGTACTTTCTCTGGGGCCCCAATCCCTTAGGAACAGACCCAGAGCCTAAAAATTCCCAGGAAAGGGCACAGACACCAGGCTGAGGAGGAGTCGGGGAGGGATGAGGTGCAGCCAGATCCCCGTGGGCCCCAGCCGGTCTGCATGACTCATTTCTTGTTTCCGTCCACTCTGGTCTCAGTGCCTTGGCCCAGGGGCCCCCGGGAGGTTGTAACACAGGCTGGCCCCTCGCCCATCGGGGCTCAGCAGACAAAAATTAAAGATCTCACTCCTCAGGAACTCACGCAGACAGCAGAGGCATGCTCTGTACTCTGCCTCACCAGACCAGACCTCAGGCCAGAGGAGGCTGATGGCCAAGGGAGGAAGGAAAGGCGTCTCCAGCATCTCCACCCCCTTCACCCTCCACAACCAGTCGTGAAGTCTGGGCCACTGCCCATTCTCTTCTCACCGCCCCTCTGGTCCTCCGTCTGAAGGTGGTAGTGCCACTGGTATCTCCACTGCTCCGCTCCATTCCTCCCCACCTCTATCCAAAGATAATAGTGAAGGTGGAACAGTCTGTGCCTTCCAGGAGAACAGATTTGTAATCAATCATCCACAAATTTTCTGGCAGCACAGTTCTGATCAGGTCACTCACCTGCTCAACAAACTTCAATGGCTCCCTACTACTTTGCAAATCAAACCCAAACTTCTTACTGGGCTTGGCACACATGCTTGTCTCAAAGCCCTCCCGACCATGTATGCTGATACTCAGCAGAGTCCCATTCACTCAGAAATCCTCCCAGGTTCCTCTCCCCATCCCCTCACCCACATGTCTTGACTCACACCATTCCCTTTACTTGGAATGTTCTTCATGCCCCCACACCTGTTTTTTTAACTCCCATCTCAAAGGCCACCTCCTCCAAGAAGACTTCCCAGATACCTCCCGCCATCTGGAGAGCTCACTGCCTCCACTGAACCCCTGTAGCTCTCAGTGTACCTCACTCTGCCTTGCATGAATAGTCCACAGCTGTTGGGCCTGGAGTAGTGGGAAGAACATGGGGCTTTGTAGTTCTAACCTCAACACTATCATTTACCAGCTGTGTAGCTTGGGCTAACTGACTCTTTGAGCCAGTTTCCTCACCAATAAAATAGAGATTCAATAGGCATCTTTCTAGGCACACAGTGTCTAGAAAAAGCAACTTCATTTACCAGTGACATAGCATTCCATGCCACAACGATTGGACCGGGGTGAGCACTTGATCCAAGGACAGCCCCTTCACTGGCCAGTCAGTGACCTAACACTTCTGTGGTCTAACTTAAATACAGATACCTTTGGTTGCTGGACAATTCAGATTCTCTCTGAAATTGGAACTAAGAAACTTTACTTTGAAAGCCAAGCCCTGGGATTAAAATAGAACAGGCACGTCCCTGTTCCTTAGAGCTCACAGTCCACGAGGGTTCATATAACTATAGAACAATAAAGTCAGAGAGGTGACATGACTTGCCCAGGGTCACACAGCTAGTCAGTTACACAGAGAGGGCTACAGTTCAGCTCTCCGGACCTGGGTTTGGCCCAGGGTTTGGTCTAGGTTGACTGGCCCCTGAAAGGCTCAAAAAGCATGTGGCCCTGAGCTGATTGTCTGAAGAAGACTGAAAAGCCACCAACCATGCCCTGTGTCACCCTGTGCTGGGTACTTGGGCAGCTTTGGAGCAAAAGGCTCTTCCATTCAAAGCAGTCGTTAAAGGCCAAAGTCAGATCACGGCAGGGAGCACAGACCCTGGTTCTAGTCCTGCATCTGCCCCCAGTGTGTCTTCCTGATCATGCCCCTTCCCCTCCCTGGGCCTCAGTTTCCTCACCTATAAAAAGAAAGGATTTTACTGCATGAACTCAGATTTCCTGTCAACACTAAGATTTTGATTTGAGGAGTAGACAAGAGGTGGGTGTAGATCCAAGAACTGAAGGGTTTACAGAATGTGCATCCTAGAGGGCACCTTCCTGAGATCAGCCAGCCCATTCCTTCAATTTACAGTGGAGGAAACAGGCCCAAAGAGGAAGAGATGCTTGTCCAACGTCACGTGACCGGTTGTTGGCAGCATCCGGCATTTGAACCAGGGTCTCCGGCCTCCTGGGTCTTTCAGCTCTTTCTCTTTCAACTCCTGCAAGAAGCTGGGAGCTATTTAGCTGTCTGGGCCAGGGAAGCCAAGAGTTGCTGTGCATGTCAAAGCAGGGCCCCAGGGCCTGGGAACATCTCTGATGGTGAGTGCAAGTGCCAAAGCCGCTGGTGGAGAGGGACGGGATCCGGGGCCAGGGAGGGTGTATTGGATATGCGCTGTCAGCATCTCCCTTCTTCTAGCTGGCAAGAAGAAACAGGGAAGGGTCCATGATGACTGAGGGGAAACAATCCCCATTTCTGATCGAGCCACTGCTCCATGGAGCCCCCCCTCCCATACCATCTACCCCTGCCTAGCTGCTGAAACCTGCCACCTGCAACCTCAGTCTCAACATGTGCATTGGTACCCTTAGGCACACTCTTTGGCAGGGCCTGAATTCCTTTCACTGCCTGAGATGACTCTAAGCACCTGCTTCCAAAGCTCAGCTTGTTTGGCTGGGATCATGATGCCCTTCCACTCCACAAACATTTTTTGAGCACTGTGCTAGGTGCTGGGTACGATGGAACATCTTCACTGCCTGTGCGATGATAAGTGCTTCAAAAGGGGAATTAACACAGTCTTTTGGACTCACTGAAAAACTGCTAATCATGCAGGGTGGGGCTTGGCTGGGGAGCATTTCTCAGAGAGTCATGACTTTGACTTGAGTCTTGAAGGGTAACGAGGAGTTCACCGTGTCAGGGAGGGGCATGCCAAGGAGAAGGCAGTGCGCATGCAAAGCCTGAGCTATAGGGGCATTACAAATGGCTTGTGTGGCTGGGGTTTAGATAGCAAAGGGGTTATGGAAAGGGAGGGGGCTGGCAGAGAAGGTTGGGGTCAATTCATGGGGAGCTTAGCTCTAGTGAGCCCCTTCTCTAAAAAAGAGGGACCTGTTCTCACATCCAAGCCACCAGCTGGCCCTGGAGTACACACACTGTTCACCTGGAATTCTGAAACTGATGTCTTTTGGTCAATAGCAAGGAGTCACCTGTGTGAGAAGGAAGCAGCATGACCTTAATCTCCATCAACCCACTCAAAGCCACCCCAAATAAATGTCCATCAACATAAAGCCAGTGAACTTGCCATGCTTAAAAACAGCCCCAGCCTTCATTGCAACCAGTTTGTTCCCCAACATGAGTCTTCTTTTGCAGAAATCATGGACCTGCCAATGTGGCAGGTCTGGCTTGGTCCCTGGGCTCCTGCTGCCATGACCCACCAACTGGACTATGTCCCTTCCTTCTCAACCCTTTCTCTAGGTACCTCTACTTTTCCAAACCCTGTCTGAATTCCCCACTCTCTTTGGACCTGGGTTCCTTGGGGACGCAGCCTCAGCCAGGCTCCTGTCCCAGGTCTTACTTGCTCTTTCTTGGCCTCAGGTTCCTCTCTGATAACATGACCTCTTATTGCTGAAGTTACATTGTGCCTGGGTATCTCAATATACATCTCCAAGCCCACCCACTCTGCAGCTTCCCTCATAGCTTTGCTCCATAGGTAGATAAGCCATATGGTCTTGCCATCAAACAGATAGCTGGCGAACGCCTAGGGCATTTCAGCCATCATTTATTGAAGTCCATGTTGTCAGGCATCAGAGGTGCCAAGAAGAATAAAGCTAAGGACAGTTCCTATCCTCAAGGACCTTCCAGTATAGCAGGAAAGACAATATATATGGTGAGTGCTGTGAGTGAGATAAGCTCAGGGTGCAACGTGAATACGAAAACAGAACACCCAACCCAGGCTGGGAGTATGGGATGATTGGTCAGGGAAGATCCTACAGAAGATGCTATCTGAGCTGGGTCTGGAAGGCTGGTCATGTCTCCGCAAGGAGAAGGCGGAAAGGATGGTGAAGAGTCGTCGAAGCAGTGATAACCAGAGCCAGGCCCTCTAACAAAAAGTTAAACCACATCAGCCTCTACCCGTTTCCCTTTTTCAATGGGGTTCCTGATCAGAGAAATTTTGCCATATTTTTAACGATATTCAAATGAAATTCAGGTGATACTCAGTGTGAATAGACTGGGAAAATGTGGACCTATGGGAATGCAGCTAGGCATATGTGTAGATGTTTAAACACCACTCCCCACATTGATGAATGGTTGGAGGTCATTGAGGTCTACAGTCACAAATGAGACAGGGCTGTGACCTGTACAAGACTTCTCATGATTTGGATGAAGTAAAAAAAAAAAAGCATTTTTATCAAATTTTTGCATGTCACAGAACTGGAAGAATAAATGATAAAACTGGATGATAGAAGCAAGATATAAACTGATCTAGATAAGTTAAGATTTAATAGAGATAAGTGAAAAAGTCTTGCATCTTGGTCCAAAAAAATCAATAATTAATTTAAGGATAAGGGATGCTTTCTCCGATAGGAGTTCATGTGAAACGACCTGAATTTTTATGGGGCAGACTATTGAATTGGGAGAGCCTAGTTCAAAATAAACTAACAATGCAAACTTCCAGAAGGTCTAGTGCCATCTTGGATAGAATCCAGGGCTCAGAACAGGGACAGTAACAGTGGACTCCAAGCCATTAAGACACAATGAAAGTTCTGCTGCCATGTTTTAAATGGCATATTACAACCCTGAAGCATGTGTACGAGAAGGTGGCCTAAATGAAGATAAATACAGCCCAAGGGGAGCAGTTGAGATACTGGAGAAGAGAAATCTTGGTGGAGCAGGCTCTGGCAATCTTCAAATGTTTGCAGGATTATTGGGTAAGAGAAGAATTCAGCTTGTTCTGTGCTTGCATTAGTCATAACGGGTTAACTGCCATTACAACCTCAAAACAATATGTTTATTTTTGCTCCCGTCAAGCAGGGGGTTGGAAAGGCTCTGATCCACATGGTCATTCAGGGAACCGGGATCCTTTCATTATGAAGCTCCGATATCTCACAGAGATTCTTCCTCCTTCACACTCAGCCAATGGATGGGGAAAGAAAAAGAATGTAGAAGATTGCACAGCTTTTTTAAGGGCAATACCTGGAAAAAGCAAACATCACTCTGTCCACATTCCACTGATGAGAACTCAGGTGGCTGAGGAGGAGGATCTCTTGAGCCCAGGAGTTCGAGTCTAGCCTGTGCAGCACAGCAAGACCCCATCCCTTAAAAAAAAAAAAAAAAGAAGAAGAAACAGAAAGTATATTCTAGGGACGGGGGAGAGGTTAACAGTAAATGGGCATGAGGGAGCTCATTGGGGTGATAAAATGTTCTAACATTAATTTATGGTGATAGTTATACAACTTAGAAAATTTTCCAAAAATTAATTGAATTGTACATTTGAAAATGGTGAATTATATGATACACAAAATATGCCTCAATAATATTTTTTTAAGAGTTAAGGGTTTAGTACTTGGAGATTGGGGAGAGCAGACTAATTCTGCAAAGGAGATAATGGAGGAATATCCAAAGTGGAAAGAGGAAGTGGACCAGAATCCAAGGAAAGAGAAGATTTAAAGAAAGAAAGCATGGCCAACTCTAGTCAACACTACTGAGATGTCACATAAAATGGAAAGTTAATAATAATATTGTATCTGCCACAGTGGGGTTCACAATGTAATTCCAGATTCAAAATCAGGAACAAGAAAAAACATGGGAACACAAATTTCCACCTATAGTAAATCCAACAGTTGGAGGTGTCCAAGAGCGGGACAGATCCCATTGCTGAGTAATGAGCTCTCTGACACTGGAAGCATTCAAAGAGAGGCTTGATGGGGCATTGTAGCAAAGATTTCTACATGGAAGGAAGACCTCTAAGGAGTGTTTCAGTCTATGAAAGGCCCAGGGTTTTCCTAAGATTTCATTACCTCTCTCTGCCCAAGATCTCTTTTCTACTCTTGACCTTGGGCTCTTCATCTCAGATGTTGGGAGCTTGGCCTGTGGGAAGTCAGAATGGCCCTGCCTCCTGAAGCCCCAGGGACCTCACTGCTGTTGGCCAGGAGTCCTCCAACCACTGAGGGCTCCCTTGAGCTATGAGCTAGCTCAGGGCTTGGTGATCACACAATAGCAGGTTTCACAAAAGTCAGTAGAGAGAACTGACTAATCCTGAGAGACCAGGGGGAAAGAGACTGAAGGGCCAGAGAGACAGCATGTGAGGACCAGTCCTCATTTTTAGCTATGTGCCTAAAGGCCAATCCCACAGCTGCCTTTGTGTCTCTGGCTCACACTCATCCAACATTTCCCCAGGGATAAGACATGGGAAGGAGAGGATGCAAGATGAAGTTCATGGTAACCGTCAGAGGGTTCCTGACATAGTAAGAAGAGGAGGACATAAAGCACAAATATATCTGCCCATCATCTCCTTGGGCCAAAAGGGAGCTAGGAGACCTATCATATGACTGGGTTTGAGATGTGTTTGTGCAGCTTTCCCAATTGGGGTTCTGTTTGTTTGTTTGTTTGATGCCCCATCTTAGTCATCCACCCGGAATGGCCACCATCATGTAGAAATAAAATGGACATTGAAGTTCTTCCTAGGCATTAGAAGAATCTTATTTTCAAGGACTTTAAAAACTGTATGGAGTTTCTGCACTGCTTGAGTTGCCAATGGTTATGACTACAGTGTCCAGCATTGCTCCAGTGTGAACTCTGAGCCCTGGGAAAGGGGAAGGAATCCTTGACAGCTCCCAGAGTGGACATGACAAGCTAGGGTGATGCCTGGTCACCAAAACAGACACTCAAGAGGCAATCCATTCACAACCGACATTTGTTGGGCATCTTCTATGTGCCAGGCCCTCTAACAGAACTTGTAGTCTGTTCATTCTGAGATACAAGTGCCCAAAAACTACAAGGGCAATGCCAACCCAGGTGGATAACAGAGCTGGAGGAAAAAGAGCTCAGTGCATGCTTCTGAGCCTGGCTCATGAAGTCTAACCAGACCCTCTTTCTTTCTTGTCTCTGGACAAGAATCCCAGCTGGGGAGGAAGGAGGAAGGAGGAAGGAGGAGAAGACAGCAACAGTACGTGCTTCCCATTGTGCAGATGACAATACTGATATCTGGATAGCTTCATGCCCAGCCACAGGGGATACTCCTTGTGGCAAGGAACCAGGACTACATTTCCTAATACCATATTTCATGGCAGGAGGAGTCAGAACCAAGGGATCTGGGGTCACTCTCCCAGCACATGGGAGAGGGAAAGGTAAAGATGTGCAGTGTGAAGGTGGCACCCTCGCAGAACCTCAATACACATGAACATATATCTTTCACTGAAATAACTTACCTTGCTATATATAACTCACTCTTATATTTTCTATTACCTCTCTTCTGTTTTTTTTTTTTTTTTAACACTGGATGTGACTCACTGCAGTGACTTCAAAACCCTTTGGTGCTCACCTAGGTTAGACATACAGGCTCAGCAGCTGGGGTCCCAGAAACAGGCTGGGATAACTCAGGGCAAATCCAGAGGGCAAGGCATGGAGAAGCAACAGGGGTGGGCACTTATATGCCCCCAGAAAAAAAGTCCTGAAACCCCTCAGGCTGGAGGAAAAGGAGGCAAAGGCAAGACTCCATCAGGTCTTCATCAATATCAAGGCGTTTTCTGTGTTTGCTTATTTGATGTTGAGAATGGTGAACAGTGTTCCTCACACTAACCGAAGACAGTGTGAAGGGGACTCGATGAGAACTACAGTGGAAAAGATTTTGGTTCAACACAGGCTTGGCAGGTGAGTATGCGCAGGCTAGCACAGCAAGAGATTTTACACATTAAAAGCAATTCATGTGACATTTCCTCTTGTTAAAGGTAAGGCAAAGGCAGCTGTCATAGAAAATTGGCTAAATAGTTAAATTCTTGTCAATCTGGGATGGTTTTAATGTTTTCCCAGAAGACGGGGGGAGGGCTAGATGGCTTGAGGAGGTCCCATCCACAGCCCTAGGGGTTCATGACCTCTTCGGCTCGCCCCGACAAAACCTACCTATGGCTTTTCACCGTGGCTTGGTGTTGTCTGAGGAAGGTTTGGCTAGATCCATAGGCTGCCCAAGCAGAAAGGCATCCCTATTTCCAGACCCTGAAAGAGAGCCAGGCCAGGGAAAGCCTTCCAGAGACAGAGAAAGAGAAGGAACCTCCAGAGGAGGGGCAGGTGAGGGGGGAGGCTGCACGATGTGTGCCAAGTGTTCTAGACTGGGTGGGAAGCACAGGGAGTGGGAGCCGTGAGCTCAGTGCTGGGCAGGAGGCAGAGCTGGCTCCTGTCGTACCTGCACTAATGAGCTGGAAGCAGGCGGAAACGGCACAGCGTGTGTAGGCCAGCAAGGGAAGATCGTCCCCACGCCAGCTGGACAGGAGAGTGTGGGGCGAGGTGGAAACAGGGCCCATCCCCTCCCCATACTCTGACTTCTCACGTTAGAGGCTGGAACTCCCAGGAGAAGGGGCTGAGAGGTGAGGGCTGATCAGATGAGGCCGAAACAAGACCTCCTGGGGACAAGGGGATTAGAAAGACGCCAAGGGACCGTGGCATGGGGGAGAGAGAGCCAAGGAGCTGCAAAGGCACCCTGCCAACTCTGGGGAGAAAGAAGGCCCCACGGGGTTTGTCAGCTACAGCCACAGGCCCTGAGGAGAGCAGCTGAACAGAGACACAGGCAGGACAGTTGACTTAGTTAATAAGGGCAGGTAGAAAGGATAAGTCCACCCAGCCCTGTCAGGGCCACAGGTATCTGCAGACTGTAAACACTAAGAGGGACAGGGCTTGTCTGGGTCTGCAAGGATCTGGTTAGGCCTGTCAAGGCAGGGCTGGTTGGGGAAGGGGGCCTGAGCCTGGCTGGCATCCTTTGCAGTGGACCCTGAGACCCTGGAGGAAGAGTCATGTTGGGAGCCCCAGGGACAACTCAGAAAGCCTTACTAGGAGCTGGACACAGCCCCAGACAGACAGCTGGGACTGTCTTTTGTGTGTATAAGGGGCAGGTCACCAGCAGGTGGTTTTTCCTCTCCAGGGTCCAGGATCCAGGGACTCGAGAGTGGTATTTCTGTTTGGACCCTGGGCATGTTAGAAGTGTAGGGCAGCTATTAATAACTCTGTCTCCCAGCACAGGGGTGGGGCCAAGGCAGTTGGATAAATATTTATAGAGCATCTGCTTTAACCTTTTACACACAGGGTAACCCCTCCCAGTGGCTTCCATATGGACCCTCATCCCCATCCCACGTCTGGTATGGAGAATTTCTACCAGAAGCAGAGCCTGTGGATCCAGTCTGATCTTCCGTGCACTCCTCGTTCAGCACTGGCTATGAGGCCTCCAGGCAGGCTAGGCTGTGACTACAGACAAGTTGCTTCCCCTCTTGGGTCTGCAGTTTATCCACCTGTAACATAAGACAACTGAGCCCTCTCTACACCCAGTGATTTTCACTGGTTACAGCCTTTTGCTCAACCTGTGGTTGCTATGGAAACAGCACAAGGCAATGGCGTACCCAGCAGGCAGAGGTGTTACGCTCTGAGGTTGCAGCCACTATGGTGGGCTGCCCAGCATCTCTTCTCTCTTATTCTGGTACCAGCACCCACTTTGTCTGTCTGCCCAGCATCTCTTCTCTCTTATTCTGGTACCAGCACCCACTTTCCTTTAGGGAACTGCCCTTCCCTTCTCTAGGTTGCCTGATTGGGCAGCCAATTGTAATACTCGCCACAGGGCGCACTACCCCAGCTGGCCCAAATTCTCTCCCCTGATTTGACCCTAAAGCAAAGATACACAGCTATAACTGAACCATCCAGTTGTAGCTACCAAAACAGACATGGTCCAAGGAGTTCCTGGGGCTGAGAGCCCAGTTGTTGCCCAGATTCCTGGCCTTCTTGATACCTACCGGTTCAGTTCTTATTTCTATTCTGGTTGCTCCCAAAATCTTTCTGGTAATCCCACCCATGTTTTACATACAAATTAATCAGAGTCCTTGTCGTTGCTTGCAACCAAAGAATCCTAATTTATACACAAGCCAAGAAAGGTCGGGTGAATTGCAGCCCAGGGCACTTGGCTCAGCAATCCCATGAGATTCAGCTCAGGTGGGAGATACGCGGGCTCACATAGGCTCCGTTTGCTCAACCAGACTGAGAACATCAACAACTAAACACATTTGTATCTCAGACTCCTGGCCCAGAACCTTACACACTGTAGGTGCTCAGTTGCATTGAATCAAGATCTTACAGTTTGAGGCAGGTAACTCCAGTGGGAACAAAACTTAATGAGTATCAGGGGACAATACTTGAAGGAAAGATATAAATGGCTACCTAACAGATCAGTTCCGGGACAATTCCCACTGCATGCAAGTGACTGATGAATGCAAGGGAGAAGGGGTCAGGGTTCATTTCAGAGTATTTTGGAGAAGGCCCACTCTGTCCCCTGAAATATCTCTTCCACTTCTTCATCAACACTTTCATTCCTGAAACAAGATGCAAAGGCACACAGTCAACACTTAGACATAGGGCCAGGGCTGCATTCACTGTGGGAGAGCAAAGACAGTGTTTCCATTTACTCTGAAGTATAAACGATGACTGTAGATACTTTCCTGACAGTAGACCCTGATAGGAGAAAAAGGTTAGGGAGCATAAAGGTTTTCAGGGTGTGGGAAGTGAAAATGGATTTGCTGGAAGAATGTGAGAGAGAGAGGGCTGGAAAAGAAGGCTGGGATACAAGCATATGGGATACACATCAGCTTTTGTTGCAAGCTATAGAAGCTGGCTCTGGCAAACCTAAGTGGGGAAAAAGAATTTATTGGAAAGATACAGGGTGCTGAAGGAGGCGTCCAACACCCAGGCCTGGGAAGCCAGGGCAGCTCTGGGGGTCTGGGTGGTAGAAACTACTGAGCTGTCTGGTTTTGGATGGTCCTAAGCCAACTGCCTTCTGTTGCCGGTAGTGACTCCAACCAACTCAGATTCAAATTCCCCAGGAGAGAATTTAATAGACCTGGGGTCCTGTGCTCACCCTGTGGGGAGATGGCTCTTTGAGGAGAGTCCCATGGCTGGCAGCCCCAGCAGAAATGCATGGAATTGGGGAGCTGGAGTTGCCCAAAGGAAAACTGAGTTTCTGTTACCCGAGGGAGAGGAAGGAGTGCTGGGCATATGTACACAGCAGATGTTCACCGCACATGGGATGTCAATTTAGAGAGGCAGGAGATGGGTGGGGTGGGGGTATGGGAATTTCCAGGACACTCCAGAATCTGCCATAGGGGCCAAGGCTTTTGCTCCAGTCCTGGATTGTAGCTCCCTCTCCCCCTATAAAGCAAGCACGGAGAAAGAACACTGTTTTTGTTCTTGACAGCTTGATAGAACTGTCTCCTTAGCTTCCAGTCACGCTTGGCTCCTGCTAGAATAATTACCACCCACCTGTTCTCCCTACAAGAATTCACAGCCAGTGGACACACATCTGGCCTGTAAAAGACATGCCTGGAAGTCTCCCAGGCTGCTTGGAACAGGCTGGGGACAACACAGGGTCAGCCACTGATTCAAAAACAAGAAAACAGCTGGCCTGAGAGCGTGGTTGCTGTGGCCGGAGCAGCTGCCCATCCCTCCTGTTAGGCAGCTCAATGGACATGAGACAGGTGTGCCCTGGGACAAGCAAACCCCATGAGACTCAGAGGAGGTCTGAGTACGGGGCCCTGCCCTCTTCCTTAGCACACTGCTATCCTCTCTGCCCCCACCTGCTTCTCTAATGGGTGGAAGGGACTATTGCCCTGCCTTTCTTGGGATTCCTTTATTTTTCTTCCCATTACTATCCGTATTGCTCCCTTCTAAGCACCCTGGAAGTTAAAAAAAAAAGACCAGGTAAGGTTTTAATGGGGAGGGTCAGAAATATTTTGGTGGTGAAATTAACTGCATTCAAGTTTTAAGGATGTGGATAAAGAACTGGAAGGGGCCTGAAATAGCCTTTAGGGCAGTGGTTTTCAACTCTTTTTTTAAGCAGCAAAAACCTTTGTGCAGTGTTTTAGCATTCAACAAATATTTATTGAATGCCTTCTGTGTTCCAGGTGCTGTGCTAGAGCTTACAGTGGAGGAGACAGACATTGAGCAAATAAGTTGATAAGTAGATCAATAATGAGTTACGATTGAAACAGATTGAAGTAGAGCTATGAAAGAGTCGTATGCAGCTAGATGATCTAATACAGAACTGGGGAGGTTGGGGAAGGAATCCCCAAAGAGGTGACATTGGAACTGAGACCCGAAGGGTACATAGGAAATAAGAAAAGAGACAGGGAGGAGAATGGGCCAGGCAGGAGATATGAGAAAAATCCCCAAGGTAAGAAAGCACTTGTGTTGGAGGAAATCACGGGAGATCACCAGGGTGTGCGGGATAAAGGTGGAAGAACCCAGGACCACATGGGCCAGATCAAAGATGTGAACAGGAAACTGAGGAGCTGCTGTGGCTGAAAAAGGGCCCATCCTCGCCTTTCCCCAAACTCTGTCACATACACACACATTCCCTTGCCTTATAGACTGAGGCATCTTGGAGGAACCCGGGGCTTATCAGAAGACAGCTTGCAAACACTAATTCAGCCATCTGCAGATGAGAAGCAAAGACTCAACAGTCATCCACCCCTAGTGCCTTCCCTTTTAACCCTGGGCAGCTAACCCAGCCTCCCTGGAGAGAGCGTGATCTGGGGACAGGCTCCAAGGACACCACACATCTTAATGTTTCAAGGAGGGGGAGAGCCTCAAGAGCCGGCCCAGGGCTCTGGCATGGGAGATGGACCCCAAGGATGAGATATTGCCCCCTGCCTCCCCCTGTGCTGGGAGAGTCCCTGACCCTCTTGGCCCATCCCCATCATTCATCCCAAGGCACAGACAGGCTGCCTGCCAGGACAGCAGATCCCACTCAGCTCCAGCCTCAACATTCTTCTCCCCCCGGGGGGTCAGGGTCAAGTGTAGGGTATTTTCCCAAGCCCTGGGGAACTGGCGGCGCCTCCTGATATCTACAGCTACTACCAGGCTAGGAGGACAGCTACCAGGGCAGACAGGCTGGAGGGGAGAGCAGTCAGTTGGCCCTCAAAGCAGGGCTGCAAGGAGAAGCGGTCCAGGGAAGAGGGGCCTGTATCACCCACTTCAGCCCCAAGAAGTGGAGTAGAAAGCTGGTGCTGGGAGCTTGCATGGCAGGAGGCTCAAGAAGGCTGACATGTTCCTGTCTCAACCCAGCTGGACCTCATTTAGCTAACTCTCGGGTCTGGCCTCTCTGGAGACCCCCCATGGGCCTGTCTGCAGCTCCTGGAGCAGAAGCCAAAAGCAGCCACCAGCTTGGAGACAGCTGCTGAACCAAGAGTTCCCTTAGCCGGGGGAGGCAGTGCAGGCATTGCAGACCCCTCTGTAGCCCTGCAGGTCAGGCTTGGGGGAAGGTTCCAAAGATAAAGAAGGAGGCAGAGGCAATTGCCTCTGGGCCAGATCAGTAGTAGCTATGGAGAGAGAAGTCTCTTGGGGTCTGAAACGTGGTTTCACCAGCCAAGACTAGCCTACAGCAAAATTATGCAACAGTAGCCTCCTTTCTTCCCACCTCTGCCCCTTGTTGGACATACTGCTCCATGAGCATTGGGCACCTGCCATCCTGCCCCCCTTTCTCAGAGAGAGGCAGGTATAGAAGAACAGGGGAGCCGATGTTAGAAGACCTGAATCCAAGTCTAGCTGCTCCCCATTCTAGCTGTGTGATCTTGGGCAAAGATATGAACCTCTCTGAGACTCTGCTCCCCCTTCTGGGATGGATAAGAGCTACGTCGTAGGACTGTAGAAATGACTGAATGATAAAATGAAGGTAACGATCTCAGCTGTTATTTAGTTTGCCACGGATACTCTTGATGGGACAAGGGAGAGGGGAAGACAGAAATGAAGAAGTACTTGGGACCTTTGAATTTTCAAAACAGGGTGGCTGATGAATAGGGGAGCTTCCAAGAATCTCAAACCCCATTTCCAAGTTGGAGGCTGGCCTGGATAGTGAGTGGTGAGGGCCTGAGATAGGGAAACTTATTCTCTATTAAAAAGAAAATGAAGAGCGGAAGTCAGATCTCACACCACACATCAGCCAAGAGCCTGGGCACAGTGTCTCCTACAGAGGAGGGGCTGGTGCTCCTGCGCTCCACTGCCCTCTGGCAGCCACTAAGCTCCTGTTTTCCTCATTAAGTGTGGCTGTAACCTGGCCCCTTTTACACTGCTGATAAGGGCCAGAAACAGTTCACGGTCCCCAAACAGACAGCATCAGCTGCTTTCAACATCACCTCCTGACTGAGTCAACAAGGTGGGGCTGCACTAATGGACTGCAGGGGGTCACAGCACAGACTACCAACTCTTGGGAGTAGAATCCAGGATTCAGGGTACCTCACCGTGTGCCCAGCAATGTTAAACATCTTGGACATCGTAAAATAGTAAAAGCTAATATTTATTGAATGCATGTGATTTGCCAGGCTTTGGTGCTAAGTACTTACATGTATTATCTCATTTAATCCCCCAAACAACCTATGATGTTGACAGCATATTATTCCTATTTTACAGATGGAGAAACTGCTACTTGAAAGCAGGAGTGGACTCTGTTGGGGTTATCTTTGTACAACTAAGCTCCTGTATCCCAGGTGTTTGGCAGTAAGTAGGTGCTCAATAAATACATAATTTAATTTTTCATTTTGAAATAACTGTAGACTTGGAGAAGTTGCAAAAACATTACTGGGCATTCATATATATTTTACCCAGCCTTCCCTAATATTAATAGCTTACATAACCAAATTAACATGAGTAAATTAACAGTGTACAACTGCCAACTAAATGACAGACATTTTTTAGATTTCCTCAGTTTTTCCCCTAATGTCCTTTTTCTGTTCCAGGATCCTTCATAGCATTTATTATAGTTGGGTCTCTTTAGTCACTTCTAATCTGACAGCTCTTTAGTCTGTCCTTGTGTTTCATGACCTTGACTCTTTCGATAAGTACTCCTCAGTTATTCTGTAGTCTGTCTTTCAGCTTGGGTATATCTGCTGTTTTCCCATGACTGGATTAAAGCCATGTATTTTGGGGAAGAATATCACTGAAGTGATGATATGTGCTTCTCGGGGCATTATCTCAGGGGGTACATGATGCTGACATCTTATTATGGTGATGTTAACCCTGATCACTTGGTTAAGTCTGTGTCTTCCATATTTCTCCACTCTAATCCTTCCCTCTTTAATTAATACATATCTCAAGGGAGATATTTTGGGACTACTTAAATATCCTGATTCTCCTCAAACTTTCTCCCACTGATTTTAGCATCCATCACTGGTGGATCTTGCCTATGACAAATATTACTGCTGTGTTTGCCTAATGGTAAATTCATATTTCTCTGTTCCTTCCACATTAATTGAAATTCTTCTGTAAAGAATAGATGTTCCTTCATCCTCATTTATTTTTATTTAATTATTTATTTCAGTAAGGACTCGTGGGTATTTATTTTATCCCATGGGTTATAATCCACTATTATCATTATTTTTTGTTCCAGTGATTGGGAGCTCCTACACATTGGCTGTTGCGTCCTTTCCATGTGTCCATCCTTCTCTAAGCACTTTTTTACTCTCTGATACAGATGTTCCAGACTCACCTTGAATGAATGAATGGTAGAAAGAAAGTAGGCCATACATACAAACTTAGCCTTCCTGTAATTCCCCAACTAGGAAGCTGTATCTTCATTCAATGCTCAGCTGGGAGGAGGAACAGGAGACGTTCAGATGAACCATAGAATTACTTACCTCCATTGTTCTGTGAACATCAAGGAAGGCTGGAGAAACTTTTAACCTAAAGACAAAGGAAACTGTATCCGTGGAAACGTAGTCTGGAGAATCAGCTTGCCCTGAACATTGGACTTAGGGAGTTTCCACATCTACCAAGCAATATGAGGTAGTGCTTGAGTGCTTGTGCTGGAGACAGTTGCCTGGGTCTGAATCCTCACAGCTACTTACCATGTAACCTCCCGTGCCTCAGTTTCCCCATCAGTAAAATGCAGGTGATAATGATGGTACTTGCCATGAGATCGTGGAATGACTGAGTTTAAAAATGTATAATTGCTTAGAACAGTCCATGGTACAGGTAAACATCCAGTAACAATTAGCCAGGAGTCTGGCATTTCCAGCAAGGAGCCCATCCTGCTAAATTCATTCAGCAATTGTTTACTGAGCATCAATATTGCAGCAAGCACTGTTGTGAGTCCTGGCATCTCAGCAGTGAACAAAAGAGATGTCCTCACTTCTCTCTCCGACCTTACATTATTCTGGAATAAAAATAGTCTACCATACAAAAGACTGCACTACTTTTAAAGACAATAGTGGATGCATGGGGACAGTTGCACTTTTGTCATCCAGCAAAACCATTCACTTTCTCCTGGAATAAGTATCCATTTTCCTCTGGGAACCACCCACTGGTATCAGGTGATCAGGCACTAGCCAATCAAAGCATTGCATTGCCCTAGCCACAGTGGTTGGTTCCGAGAAGGACACATGACCCAATCAGCACCAGCAAGACTTTTGCTGGTAAGAACCAGGTGAGCTAAGAGCTACAGGGCAGTGAGGGATGTGGCCTGAGAATAAAGCCAGCACCACTGAAGGCAGAGCCAAGAATGGAGGGAAGAGTCCTGATGGGTTGTTGAAGACCTTGAATCAAGAATGGGCTTGAAGTCCATCCTATGCGGGACTTCTCAGTTACACAAGCCAATAAATTTTCTCTTATTACTTGTTATGGAAAGAGTCCTGCGCTTACTTCAATCCCTCAGAAAGCTGATACCTGAGCAGGAAGCAGGAGCCTGTCCTGAGCCCCTGGTCTTGTTCTAACGCTTAGTTCCCTGCCTTGCCCTCAAGTGTAAAACACACACACACACCCCGACACCACCACACTCCATCCCACTTCCCATCCATCCCTGACTTGTTCCTAAGGAAACCCTGGCCCCATCTTCCACAGAACTGGAGCCTTCCCTCCTGCTCACCCGGCTTCCCTCTCAAACTCTTCTGTCCAAGCCTCTTCCCAGGCAGGTCTCGCTGAATTCCCAGCCCTCAGTTTTGCCTCTTGTGGCCCTGCCTCCTCCTCTCCAGAGGAGTGAGGGGCCAAAGCCCAGTCTCAGATGGCCAGGAGGACAATGCTACCCTCAACCTCAGAGTCACACTGAGGCCCACACCCTAGAGGGTCCCCCTTCCATCACCTAATCTCCTGTCTCTAGTGTCTTGCTGCAGATCCAGGCCTGAACAACTTCAGGGCAGACTCCAGCATGTTTTAGTTCTCCCCAATCCCTGTCCTGTTAGAAAGCCGTGTCCTGAGGGCAGACCAGGAGAAACTAAACTCTCACTTCCTTTGGGAAGATTTCCATCTCCCTTCTCCAAAATTCTAGGGAATTTACTGTCTAAGCCATTTAATCATACGTTGACTTAGGACATTTCTTGTGCTGTTCTCTAACTCCTCTCAAGCTAACTTTCACTCATTGTAAGACTTGCTTCTTTGGACTGTAAGCCTAGCACAGTGCTTGGTAAGTGCGGAATGAAGATATGAGTGGTTGGATAAAGGGATTATTGAATGAATGGTGAAATGAGTGAGTGAATGAACAGATAAATGAATAGACTAATGAGGAGAGGCAGTAATAGGCCTGGGGTGGAGGGGCAGAAGGGACAAAAAGCTCTGGAGTGGATGGGGCCTGAGCCCAGGGTGGGTAGGATGGGGCAGCTACCGCAGGAAGGAAATGGATGCCACCAGGTCTGTCAGCCTTGAGTTTTCATAAAAAATTGAGGCTTGGGCTCTTTTATAGAGCCCATTTATTAGCTTTTAAATGCCTTTTTTTTTTTTTAAACACAAGCGTCATTTTCAAGGACATCGTGCGTCTTGCTTTCACATGGCCAGTCTTGGCTGCTAGGGGCTCTGTTTTGGTATCCACTTCCCAGATCCAGGAAGGACAAATTGGCTGTGTCGCCAGCACACCAGGTGCAGCCTCTGGGGAAGGACCTGGGAGGTCCAGGGGACTTGGGGTGCTTCCCGAAGCCCTTTAGCAAGGTCTCAAGTCCTCTGCAGGTCAAAGCCGGAGGGCCTCTGTCTTCTCCCAAAGATGACTCCCCTTCTTACTCCACCACCCACTCTCCATCCCTGGTTTCCACATAGGCACTGCCGGGAGTCCTGTGCGGCCCCAGGCAACCCAAGACAGCTACGGAGTCATCACTCCATGGATTTGCAGCTACAAATGAAAAGCCATGGTTTGTTTTGAATGGATTGTGGCCCTGGCGAGAAAACCTTGGGATGTAAATCCGCCATGAGTGCGGATGCAGATGGGAAGCAGATGTGGGGATGTTGAAAGTCCCTGCTCCAGCACCTAATGGCCACCTTGGAGAACACACCCGTGCCGTCTGCTGCAGAAGGCTGATGGGCAAGGCTGCACCCAGACACCGTGGGAGACCCAGCTAAGAGCCCAGTCTGCTCAGCTGTCACCCTCTCCCTCTCATCCTCCCTCTAGGTGGCAAAGCACTCCTTTTCTTGCATTCTTAGAGGATATGTCTGATCTCCCTGCTGGCCTCTCTCTCTCTCTTTCACTTTGTCTTTATGTCATGGCTTGCCTTACTCTGTCTCTCTCTGACATTCTCTGACTCCATGTCTGTCCTCGGTCTCTGCCTCTCTCTCCCTCCCTCTTCCTGGCTGCTGCCCAAGGCCAGTGCCCCTACCTTCCACGCTTGGATAAGTCTGCCAATCAGCTTGACCCCCTGGGGTGACGAACAGGAAGAACAGGCCAAAGGCAGACAGCAGCCCTAGTTCCATGAAGGCAATTTCAAGTCTGAGAGGCCTGGGCAGGCTGAAGCCAAGAATTTCTCACTTACCCATAGGGCTTGATATTTAGTCTGATTTGGGGAGGGCAGGTGGCAACCAGCCTGGAGCTCCAAAGCCTGCAAGAGCAGCTCTGCCCCAGTCCCTACACAGCTTTATGTCCCACTTAGTGTGACATCTCTGTCTCCCTCCTGGGCTGGGCCCAGCCCTCTCAAGTACCAGGGAGAGGCAGCACAGCTGGCTCTGGATCCTCCATGCATCGAGCACCTTTTGCATGCGTGCCTGACACTATGCTAGGCGGTGGGTGTGAGTGCTGAACAAACCAGGCAGGTGCCTCCACTCATGAAGCAAACAGACAGGTGCTGAGACCTGGACTAATGTTCAAGGAAGACCTAGGAGAGCAGCTTGCAGCTGAGAGGCCTTGCAGACCTTGGGCAGGCCACAGTAGTTATCTCTGTACCATGGTCACGACTTCCCCCAAGGACACAGACCCAGGTGTAGGGCAGACAGGACAGAATAGAGCCTGTTTTGTATCCTCCTCCAAAGAGATGGGGGCAGCCCTTCCCTTTCAACCCCAGACAGCCGGGCCCCAGACAGCCTCTAAAGGCAAATGTGCTTTTTCTTTGGCTTGTATACAATCTAAATACTTTATCCATTTGATATGGGCCCCATATCCAGTTGTCCTATTTTCATTTATGGGTCTGTCCACAGCCCTCTGAGCTCTCAGGCTCAGGACCATTTGTGGCACATTCCAAAGGCAACTAGAGATCTCACAATTTGATTTTAAACTTGTACACAGGCTGTAAATGCTAAACAACTTTTGGGAGGAACTTGAGAGACATACTGAAAACCATCTAAAAATAGAATGCTGCCATTCCCAAGAGACTGGAACCTTTGAGGGCGATTTCACAAATGCTTGTGCAGATATGAATGAGGGTGCTGTCGGAATGCAGCGGGGGCCCATCTTCCTGGCACTCGCCAAGCTTCTGCTTGGGGCTGTCTCCTCTTCCCAGCAGGCCTTCATTCCAGGTCCACAGGCACCTTGCAGTCCCCAGGACTGGGCTGGCTGTGAGGGGGCATCACTGCAGCACCACATCATAAGGTGTGGCCCCCCAAGGCTTGGCATGTGGTGTGGTGGCTAATCTCTTGGTTCTGGAATTCTCCATGCATCGAGCACCTTTCACATGTATGCCTGACGCTATGCTAGGTGGCGGGTGTGAGTGCTGAACACACTAGGCAGGGTGCCTCCACTCATGAAGGAAACAGACAGGTGCTGAGACCTGGAATAATGTTCAGGAAGACCTAGGAGAGCGCCTTGCAGCTGAGGGACCTTGCAGACCTTGGGCAGGTCACAGCAGCTGTCTCTGAGCTTCAGTTTCTTCACTCATAAAATGGAGGTGATAACAGGGCTACTTTGTCAATGAGATAATCAATACATGATAACTAGTAATCATAATAAACCACTAAAGAGGACCACATAGCCAAAGCAGCTAGCAGCAGTCAGGGCATGGAGATAGCAGATGCTGTCAACACTCTAACACATGCCCTCAGATCCCATATCATTTCAGGACACATGGTCACTCTTAATAGCCAGCACCTGCATCTCTTTGTCAGGGTGTTGACTGCAGGTTGCTGGAACCTGTTTTGCTTACCTGTATGGAGGGTAGGCCAGAGCCTGAGAGGTTAATTCCCTGAGCCCCCACAGGCAGCCCCTGAGCAGTGACTCTGGGTGCGGGGGTATAAATACCTCCTCTATCTCCAGAGCTTCCTACAGACTGATCCGCTTACCCTCTATAGCTTTTTTTTTTTTTTGAGACAGAGTCTCACTGTGTTGCCCGGGGTAGAGTGCCATGGCGTCATCCTAGCTCACAGCAACCTCAGACTCCTGGGCTCAAGCGATCCTCCTGCCTCAGCCTCCCGAGTAGCTGGGACTATAGGCATGCGCCACAATGCCCGGCTAATTTTTTCTATATATTTTTAGTTGTCCAATTAATTTCTTTCTATTTTTAATAGAGACGGGGTCTCGCTCTTGCTCAGGGTGGTTTCGAACTCCTGAGCTCAAACAATCCACCCGCCTCAGCCTCCCAGAGAGCTAGGATTACAGGCGTGAGCCACCGCGCCCGGCCCCTTCTTCCTGTTTTTATTTATGAAAGGCAGTATTATGTAGTGGTTACAAGCATGGGCTGAGTCAGAGTACCTGGGTCAGAGCCTGGCTCTGCCACTTGGAACCATATGGCCCTGGACAAATCATAGAACTTTCTGTTTTGTC
>CAUYSK010125017.1:0-24557 GCA_963575035.1 Avahi laniger | reverse complement strand
AGAACATATCATCACATGTTCTTTAAGCCTGCACTCCCCAACCCTTCCAGGACCATGGACCAGTACCAATCCTTGGCCTGTTAGAAACTGGGCAACAAAGCAGGAAGTGAACAGCAGGGGAGCCAGGGAAACTTCATCTGTATTTACAGCCACTCCCTATTACTCAAATCATGACATAAACTTGGCCTCCTGTCAGGTCAGCAGCGGCATTAGATTCTCATAGGAGTGTGAACCCAACTGTAAACTGCACATGCAAGGGCCCTAGGTTGCATGCTCCTTAGGAGAATCTAATGCCTGATGATCTGAGGTGGAGCTGAGGTGGTGATGCTAGCACTGGGGAGCAGCTGCAAATACAGATTATCATTAGCAGAGAGGTTTGACTGAACAATAAACGTAATTCACTTGCATCATCCTGAAACCACCACCACCATCACTTCACCCTTCTGGTCTGTGGGAAAAATTATCTTCTATGAAATTGGTCCCTGGTGCCAAAAAGTTTCAGGACCACTGCTTTAAGCTAAAAGGACTGCCTCAAGTCCTTATTATAAAACATACATGATGAAATACTTTTTATTGACTGAAAAATTGCATAAGAGTATCATATGTCCTTTCTTGTTTTTAAAAATTGTTTACTGATTCATTCTCGAGTTTAAGAAAATTCATGTAATTTATGGTTATCTAAAGATACACAGTCTGAGATTTCAAAGTCAGCTTCACCATCATCATTAGAGTCTTGAGTGCAGCTATCTTACTCAGTAATCATTTTCTTTTTAATCTAATAATCTGGAAATGTTTTGTCAATGTTCTACTTTCTGCCAGTACAGATGAAAAATTTTAAAATTCTGAGTTCTTAACTCTCTTCAATGAAAACTTAAAAGACACAAATAAACAAACAAAAATACTAAAAAGAAAGTGGCACCAGACTTCTTTTAGAATTTTTGGAAGCATGGTAACATATTTTGGGAAATATAACAAGAAAATTGAATAATAATTAAAAGTTGATAATTTATTTTACTCATGTATTGACCTACTATTCTTTTATTTCCTTATTATTTTAATCTTTATTAGAATAATTCATAAAAATCAACAAGTTATGATAAAATTTCTAGGTTAGAGAAATAGCAAAGTATTTCAAGATATGGGAAAAATAAATTTTTAAGTTTCCATAATGTATCTTTCATTATTTATAAAACGTCCCAAAGGACTCATAGGAGAACAGAAAAATAAAATGAATTTTGTTTTATTAAAAATGTAATTTTTCTCTTTGTAAATTTGGAACCCTTTTAAAAAGAATATCATGAAATATATCCATCCTTACAAATAGATAGTATGACTTAAAAAGTAACCCCAAAGGTTTTAGTTCAAAGGACTCTGATGATATTTCCAAAGATAAGTTTAAATAATTCATATTAGTAGAAGTTGAATGTATTCTTTATAGATACTCTTTTTTTTTCATGTTTTGTTTACATAATGAAATCATGGAGTATATAGTTCTGTATCCTATTCAATAAACACGTTTTGGGCATTTTTGAAGTTTTTAAATTTTTTTCAAAAACTAACTTTTAAAGGCTGCAAAATATTCCATCTTTTTTTTTTTATTATTATTCCAGGGTATTGTGAGGATACAAACATTATAGTTACAGTTTATGTCTTTGCCTCACCCAAGTGGGGGTTAAAGACATGTCCTTCCCTCCCTTTAGTGCTCCCCGTGTCCTTTAGCTGTAGATTTGCCCCCCCATCCCCCTAATCCCTAGAGAGTATTTCTGCCATGAGATCAACCTAGTGTTGATCTGTTAGTAACAATTTGATGGTGAGTACAAGTGGATCCCGTTCTTCTGTTCTTGTGGTGCCTCACTTTGAATAATGGGCTTAAGTTTAATCCAGGAAAATATAAGAGGTGCTAGATCACTGTCGTTTCTTATGATTGAGTAATAGTCCATTGTAAACATATACCAAATTTTAATAATCCACTCATGGATTGACAGGCACTTGGGTTGTTTCCACATTCTTGCAATAGTGAATAGTACTGCTATAAACATTTGGGTGGAGATGTCTTTATTGCAGAATATTTTGTGCTCTTTTGGGTAGATGTCTAATAGTGTTATTGCTGGATTGAATGGTATTTCTATTTTTGCTCTCTGAGGTATCTCCAAATTCTTTTCCACAGAGGTTGCACTAATTTGCAGTCCCACAAATGAACATTTTTTTGATGGAAGAATATTTCAAGACTTTTTAAGTTCAGAAAAGAGAGACTTTTTTTGATGTTTATCACTATTTCAATTTTCTTAATGATGGATTTGTGGAGCATTATTTTGTTCACATATTAAATACTCTAGTAGTTTAAAAGGAAATTTTCTAAATATACATTAAGAATTTTTCCACCTTCTTTTGGGCTTTGGTTCCGATAAAATTTTAAGTATTTATTGACAATTATCTCCTTAAATATTGTCTTATTTTGATAAATTAACAAAAATGGCATTTCTGGGTCTTCAGAGTACTGTAGGAATACGATAGAAATAATTTTTCAGAAATAAATCTATTGCTGACAAATTCAGGTTAAATCAATGCTTAATGTGTTGTGATTATTTTAGTTGATAAATAACTACATACAAAGAACTATAAAATTGATAAAAATTTGTATCTCATTTATTGATCGTATGAAAATAAAATATGTATATACTTGAACATGTGTTTGCGTATCTTATAAATTTTCCCTAAATCTCTATTCCATAGGAAAACCAAAACATACACACACAAAACTCAAGTAATATATGGAGAAGATGGTAGGAATAATTGAGTTTGTGGACTGCTCGCATTTTCCCAGTTTGTTCTTCTTTGAGTGATTCAGTTACAACATATATGTTAAATGCTATTCAGAATAAGTCAACATTCGGCCTGAATATATAAGCTACTGTCCATTGAAGAAATGCTTATCTACAAAGATACAGAAGACATCATAGCTTATAGGGAACAAATTTTTCTAGAAATTAGTTTAAATAAAAAGCAATTTAATGAGACTAATGACACTGTGGACATTATATTCATCATCTCCTGTTAATCCCTCTAACAGAACTGTTAAATTGCTAGATGGACTGATTTAACTTTCCATTTCTTATTTTCTGTCCACACACTGGTGTTACTGAGAAGCAATACTTGGCCAAAAGGTAGACAGCAGGAGGAAGGCAGAATAGAAAAACTGACATAATACACACACGATTAAACAGCTTCAGGAAAATAAAAATTGGCTGGAATTCCAAGTTATGTGTTCCTACTTTGGCATGAGCATGTAAGTGAAATGTCTTCATATCAGAGCCTAATAATTAATTAGAGATGATATTTGTCAGAGTTTCCTATTTTAAATTAAGATGAATAAATTGAAATAAGAACTGGTCTGTGCCATTTACTTGTATATTAACATGTCAATATAAAAATAATTGGTAACCTAAAAGTGATTTGTCTGCAGCCCCTCGATTATGGTACATGTATATATTTCCTTTTTTCAAGGTTCTTCCCAAGGAAAAAGTGAAAGTACAGTGGTAGTTATTGTTTAACATTTATTGGTATGCTTGCAGAGCTTTCGGAGGATGTTATATATTTGTCATTCATTAAATGTTCAGCATTGTAATTTTACCTAATTCGAAGTGCTGTCAGTTACAAGAATCGCCATTATTTTATGTTCCATAAGAAAGAGAAAACACTACCAATAAAATGACACAGCGTTTTCTTTGTTACTTGAAATATTTATATTCATTGGAGATGTTTTAGATGCATTTAAATGTAGATTTTTATCATTTAACCCTCTTGCATACACATATAAGGTAAGAACAAAATGAAATATCAAGACATCATCAAGACATTTCTAATAGCTTCACATTCTTCCTGACTCTTTGGAAGTCAAACTCTTCTGAAGCACTTTCATCTCACAGTTGTTGATATCCTTATGTCCACCCAGTACCGTCTTCTGTGCTATTAAAGTTACTGATAAGGCTGCATTTCCTAAGAGTGTCCTACCGCACTGCCATCTGGGTTTTTCACCAAGCTACAGAGCCAGATGCCTATTCTGCAAGTTTTGATGCTGATGTTTTACTATTTGACAAAACTCAGTTTCATTTTTGCCTGTTTAATTACATGTCCCTAGAAGGTAGGTAGCTTCTATTCAAAGTCAGCAGGAGATTTCTGACTAATTGATGTCTTATTAACATGTTAGTATGAAAATAATTGGTAAACCAGAAGTGACTTGTCTGCAACCCTCAATTATGATATATTGATTGTGTGTGTGTGTTGTTTTCTCTTTTCAAGATTCTTCCCAGGAGGAAAATATGTGGTAGCTATTGTTTTATTGTTTAACATTTATTTATTTACTTGCAGAGCTTTCAGAGGACGTTGTGTGTTTGTCATCCATTAATTGCTCAATACTGCATTTCACCTAATAATAATCCTTCACGATGCTTGGATTCTAGTTGCTTTGAAATGGTATCTGTTCAAAGGATTTATTAGTATATTTGGCTTGAGATGTACTGTTTGGTGTGTAGTAGCACTTATGTACCACCAACAGTGTATATAACTGAAGTGACAATCACATGCACAGCTATGACCAAGTTCACATATTAGCAGATAACTCCATGACTATTGCTGCCTGGCTAATAGCTATTATAAAACACTATCAGTTGTAAGGCACATTCTATTTTCAGGAATGTTGAAATGTAGAGAGAAAAGGTGACTTAGGAAATGATTCTAATTTAAGTGTGTGTTTTATTAAAAGGGTCTAGGAAGAGGAAAAAAGCAAGTCATTCTTAAATTCAATTCCTGAGAGTAATGTACATGATGATGAGAAGAAATGTATTTTTGATAAGAAATGACTAAATTTTGTGACATTCACAATTTTTCAGCCTTTTCACTTAGCCTCCCAATAAAAATTCACTTTTTTTCTTTTCTGAATTTTATCAGCAATAAAAAAGTAAGGCCTGCATTTATAACTTTGAAATTATAAATCTCTTGATTTATAATTTTTATGTTAGAAAATCATAGTATTTAAATCTTATACTCTCAGGTTTATAAAGGCCTTTTATTGTTTGTCTTCCATAAACTTATTGATGAGTTAATTATTACTTAGAAGGGCATGAAAAAAATCCAGCATTTGGTAATAATCTTGTACTATTTATTCTCTAAGCAAAACAGAAAATAAAGATTATCAGTGTATACTGAGTTGAAATAAAGCTTTGAAAATCCAAATGATACAGTGGAAATGGCAAAAAGTTAATGGCATGAATTCAGGGTTAAATTTCACAACCTGTGGTGATCTATTCATCTTCTGTAGTTAAGCAATATTCCCAGTGGTATAAAAAGATTACCAAATTCAGCAATAGAGCCAAAATCAACTTTGCCTGCTGCAAAATGTAGGCATGGCTGTCACATGTAGCCGTTCAGTACATTACACAAAATCAGAGACACCATCCACATATACCACGATGCCCTCTGGACTTGAACAACTTGAAGGATCAGAATTAAGACACTCCAATCTAGTCTAGTCGATGTCTAAGATGGAGAGAAAAAGTAGAAAAGTCTTATTAATATGCTCAAAACTAAAGGATTTCCAATGCTCTTTTTGTTGTTCAAATAAATAAAACCAAGTTTTTATCTGGGTCAAGAACTAAATTGTTCTTATTAAAGACCTTTTAAATTTACTTAGTGCAAGAGAAATAATTGAAACAACCATTATCTATTCAGTTTTACTTGAATCTTCTGTGCCTATAAAATTTCCTGTGCCAATTTCTGTTGAGGTTAAGGAACACAACTTCTATTATTTATATTTAGTGAAACTGTATTATTAATATTCCTTGTATTGAACTTTGTCATGGGTCGGTTTACATTTTCTTTCCTTCCCTCCATTACCAGTGTTCCAAACTCTGTATAACATACTAGTGTTCTTCAGGCCCCATTTGTTGGTATACACAGAAATTTCTGATTAGGTTTGTTATATATAGTGAAAGACAAGTTACACCAAGGCTAGTTGAAGAGTACCACTTTTGTCCCTAGAAGAGACATGAGCCACAGCAAACCAAACTTGCCATGTCATTCAAACTTGCCAATTTCTCTGTTATTTAGTAGACCATAGTTGTGGGTCAGGTTAAAATTTGGGGTAAAGGAATAATGAAAGCTGCTGATTTTCTACCACATTTATATTTGGAGGATTGGAGTAGGGAGAGGGAAGATGCCTGTGAATTAGTCACATTATCCACCTGTAAAGCAGCTTGATTATTGACATTTGTGTCTAAGATGTCATCTTAAGGGCATTTTTGTCCATATAAGTAAGTGATTGAAACTAACAGTTAATGTTTTCTTCTGGACTGGTTGGACAAATAGTCTTATCTCTTTGAAGCCTCTGGCACAGGGATCTCTTAGCCATCTAATGTATAAATTTCAACCATTCAAACAGAGCAATTCATTTCTGATTGCTGTAGACTGGTGCAATCCATCTGCTAGTGTCATTTCCTAGCTATCTGTGCCAGAATTATACTCCTTCAATTGTGCTTCAATGCACTGCTGAAATAATCTAAACTGTAATGTCTATATTCTTTGGATACTGTTTTATGATGTGTTACTGATATGCTTGTTGAATCTCCAGGCTCCTTAAAGGCCTTTAACGTTTTGCTACAACCAATACGTTGTGGCTAAAGAATCTGTATACATGAATGATTTTTTTTTTTAATTTCTTTTCTCTACTAGTACCACTCTTTGCAGAACATTCAGATGGTTCAAGTTAGTTTTAATTTACCACTTCCTTGTAGGAGAGTGTTACATTGCCCAGAATAGAATTAAAGCATTTACATCTTGAGGCAAAAATCTTTTAAAACACAACTCTGTTAAAATCAAGTTAAGTGTTCATTTCATTTGCAGGTTGAGAAATGTTGCATTACTCAATGAAGTTTTACATGATTGGTTTCTTTCTTATTATTTTTAGCCTTTGGGTTTGAGAAAGTAAATTATATCCACCAATATGCTGTTCTTCAGAGAAGTTTCAAACATTTTTAGTAAAACCTAGAACTAGGAAACTTTGACTACACAAAGAAATGATCATGATCATAACAAGTCATGCAGGCACAAATTTTAAATGTATAGACACACTGACAGGGTCATAAATTAACTTATAAAATTCAGTATATATCACTGGAATCAATTTTTAATGAAATGTAATAAAAAAGATCATTACTCATTATAATTGGTTAAAGTTGATAGAGCTTCTAATTAGCTATTATCCAATCAAACGAAGAGCTGTTTATGGAAGCAAACATATGAGAAGGGAGGGAGAAAGTGGAGTTTTAGAGAAATTCTTTTTTACTTTTTGCAACTGCTAATGCTTAAATACAAAACAAATATTCGCCATGCTTTCAGTAAGAGAAGGAGCAATTTATGAAATTATTCATGTTCCCTTTATCTGCAATTTATATCTCTAGACTATAAACATGCTGTAATTTTTCATAACAAAAATACAAACGCAACAACAAAAACAAAAATTCTCTAGTTGTATTGTTTCATCAGGATGTAGTCTTTGTATGTGTCCTATTTACAATGTTTTTGAAGTCGTCTCTGCTAGCCATCATAATATATCCAATACTGCCACCTGCTTCATATTACTACTGGAAAAAATTAAATAGGTATCTCCATTTAGAGAGCCCTAATCTTCCCTCTATTTATCTAGATGATCTTTCTCGTCTAGATAAATAACCCAACCATCTACCAAATTGCTCAAGGAAAAAACCTAGAAATCATCCATGTCTCCTCAGATATTTTCCTTCATCTTCATCTTTTTTATCCAGTTCTTCAGCAAGTGCAGTCTATATATTAAAAACACAACCAAAATCCATCTAACTCTCTCAACTCTTACTGAGCTACTACTGTTTGTGAAGCTAATGCAATAGGCTTTATTTTTTCAATTACATAACCCTTTCTTATATGCAGTAATATCAAACTATATCTGATATTTCTAATTGCGCATGAAGGCAAAGTTGCAGAAAGACTGCAATAGAATTATATTTTTCAACAATGGCATTGAGTTGTATTGAGCATCGAGAGGAAAAGCAATATTGTGGCCATCTCAACCTTGCTTCACTGATTCAATCTGTTTTTATATCCCATTTTGCTCTTGTGAAGACTGCCTTTTAGGATGATGATTCATGCTATAATACTTCCTAACATTCTGTACTTTTTATTTCTTAAAGTTTTGCCTGGTGATAGTCTGCAATCTCTTTACCACACACATCACTGTTTTTTGTTGTTTGTTTTTTTCATTTTACCTTTTTCATATTTCCTATGTGTAATCAGATGTCATCTGGAATTTTGTTTCCCCTTTAGATGTAGGCAACATTGCTCAAGCTCTATTCCAAACGCTGTAGATGTCCAAAACTTTTCCCAAATATCTGTGAAATTCCTGGAGCTCATGTATCGTCACAATATCCTTTGGTTGTAAGCTTACATTTCTGATGAGTTATTTCTTTTTGGGCTTGTATGTGATTTTCTCACAAGTCTATGCGTTAATTGCCTATTTTTCCCTTAGTCTCAAATTTTCTTCTTTCCCACACCTACCAAATCACCCCACTCCCTCTAGGGAAAAAATAAAAAGGCCCTTCTCACACAATTTGTATGGGTAGCAAATTTCTCTGACTAATTGGGGCTATGGAGGATAGAGTAAAAGTTAATAGAAGGATATAAGAGCAATGAGAACACAACATTGAATAATAGTTGTTCTTAGAAATTCTTTGACATCTCATCACCAAGAATTTCTTCACTATTTTGTTGTAATCAAAATTTATCTCTGACAACTCTTTTTCTCCTTCCCTAACCAACTCCTCTCCCCTCACTGTATATTTGCACATCATCTAGATTATCTCTGGGAATTTGTATGCTTCTCATTCTAATATGTTGCCCAGTTCTGCTCTCTCAAGACCCTGTTTCAAACAGTGGGCTGATTTTCACATATCCAGACACACCAGGATACTGGACAGAATCAAACGGCTTTTCATTATCAAGCTTCACTTTTATTAGAAGGTTTTAGCTCCCTGTTATACAGCTGCTTTCTTTAACTTTGAAAGTTGGATATAAGGGAGAACAACCCCAAAGTGCCTCTGTTATTAGTGGCTGATTGTTCAAAAATCATTATTACAGCCCTTTTCTCTGTAGTAGCCTCTGCTTGTTATTGGACAGTGATTCCTATAGTGATGGCAGGACCGTAAGCTGAACTTAACACTATGAATAATATCATATAAAAATAACTTTATAAAAACTATGAGAGCTTACTCTTATCAACTGAGTTTGAGATATTTTGTTGCCTACTCCGTGATGTAAGAATATGCCATAAAACTTGGTAGTCTTTTCTCTGTCTTTGCTGCAGTATACCGGTGCTCCAGGAAGGATACAATTTCTGAAGTGTGTTCTAGGAATACACTAGATGATTCCCGAGTTTGCTTATCCTCAAATGAGTATATATTTTGAGTTTTCCAAAACATCATAATTTAAAAATAATGGCCATTGAAATGTGGCAATTTCTTTGTAACTTTACATTCTTATTAACAAAGCTACCACTTCAGCAATTCTCTCTTCTTTTTCTTGTATCATTAGTTTCCTTTACTGGAGGGAAATTCTCAACAGCACATGAATACTCTGTTATTTTTCCAATTAAAAAACAAAAATAACTCTTGACTCCACTTCCTTCAACTATTACTGTCTTCACTCTCTTTATGCTAAAATTCCTATAATAAATTATCTGCCCTTCCATTCTCCAGTTCCTATCCTTCCATTCATTCTTCAACCCAATTCTGGCTTTTAGCCCCCCTCTCCACCACCACTGTGCCCCTGAACTTGTTCTTCTGAAGATCTATTTTGCTAAATCCAGTGGACATTCTCATTTTTTATGCCCTTTCAGCAGCATTTGCCTCAACTGATCTCTTCTTTGACATGTATTCTTTACTTGGCTTCAAGCAACCCCACATAACTGGTTCTTTTCATAACTCTTTGGTCATTCTTTTTAAGTTTTTTTAACTGATTTCTCCTCATCATCCTTACGTCTTATCACTAGAAGATCACAGGTGTTTGTGTTTAGAATTCTCTACCCACATTTACGCCTTTGGGATATCTGTTGTCATAGCATCTATGTGGTATCAATTCTCAAATCCACATTTCCAATTATCAAAGTGTAACTCTCAAAAATGTTAAAAATATAATTGTCCTATAAATTATGAACATGTGTCTAAATTTTATTTAATTAATTAATGAGGAAACCAACAGAATGATGAAGTTGGTTTTATGTTGTTCCAGATCTTGCAAGGAAGAAAATTTATACACACCATTATAAAAAACTTTGTTCAATAATAAAGTAGGTTTCCTTATGAGATAATAAGCTTCTTAATACCAGAATTGTTTAAGCTAAGAGACTTAAAGACCACTTACCAAGAGTTTTTCCAAGAAGTTCTTGTTTTAGCTAAGAGATAGGATTACATATGGCTGCAGGCAGGGTTTCCTGGAAAGTGGAATCTGAGATGCAGTTTAGAATGCAAAATATTTTTTAATGAGTGCTTTTAGGATAAATACTTGTACAAGAAAGGGGATAGAGCAAGAGTGCGCAGAAGAGAGAAGTCAAGTCGAGATTCAAGCCCAATGACAGCCTAAATTGGCTAATCCTAAGAGGAGTTCTGATATTAGAATGGCACTTCATTGTTGTCTCTGGTTGGACATGAGTGGACAGGATTTATGCAACATATCAACCATGCTTTCCCAGGTGCCCAATTGATATGCAAACCTGGGAAGGAGTACCATGGATAAGATAGGTCTCTGTGATTGAGGCAATCTGTGAAAGGGGCTGACAGCTAAAAGCTCTCTACTGACAGCACTCCCAGTAGCTGAAGTAAGAAGCCCTTCATTGAATAAGGATCTGAGTGCCACATCACAGTGTCTACCACAATAATCTATAAAGTCCAACCCAGTGTCAAGATTCCCTTTTTATGTGAAACTATTTTAATAAAACATTGTATGTTCTAATTCAAGTTGAATTATGATTTCTAAACTAATCAGGCAATATTACACATATTTGAAGCAGACTCAATCCATGAAGAAAGAAACTATACTTTAGTAAATGTGTCAATCATTGATTTAGAGAAACAATTTTTTATAATACTGTCACAAATCTACATGATAATCCCTAGTGCCAGATTTTACTTTTGACTAGCTGAGCAAGCTAAAATATTCATAAATTCACATAAAACCAGATGGCTTCCCACTGAATATGCATTTGAACAATTCCTGTATATTATTTATTCCAAGAAGTGCACAAAATATACCTTCATTGTAGCTGAGACTCCTAACAAGTTTGTTTCAGAAAGAGTCAAGGATTTACAGGTGTTCAATACTAATCATATTTTGCATTGAGCTTTGATTCCAGCTTTGTATTTGAGAATTACAAACAGCAAAATAAATATGGTTATTTTTTATTAGTCTCTGAAATATCAAGAATCTGAAATAAGAAGGTTTAGCAAGAATGGCTAGTGTTTGGAAAAGAAGAGAATTTAACTTTACAAACATGATTTTTTAATAATTTGCTTAGGTCTCTAAAAATTCAAATGTATAACACAAAATGTTAACCATTTTTTATTAAGTTGATGAATATATTTTGAGGGTATATATTTTTTTCTTCAGATTGAAATCACCAGTGTGAATTTGAAATGAAAACATAATTTAACCATTGAATGTTTCTTCTCCAACATAATTTGGGAGAGAATGAATGATAATATTTTTTCTTATTTTTTAAGTCTTAGAATTTTCCTTTCATTTAAATTTGCTATGTCACTTTTTAAAGTTTCCTATTCTCTGGAAATATATCATTTCTCTCTCTCTCTTTCCTTCAAATGTGGTAAGTAAGCAACGTTGTTTCGTAAACAGTATCTGATAATTCCCCTATCTAAAATCAGTGTAGGTCTGCTTCTGATGCTTATTTTTCAGGTCATGTTGCTATTCTTTCTTGTATATCTGATTAACTTTTATTGTTTGTTGGTCATTGTCCTTGCCAAGGTATCTGTAAAGGTTTCCCGTGGCCTAAAATGCACTCTCCAACAGAGGCTTTGCATTTTTTTCTATCAGGAGACCAGAGAGGCCTTGCTACTTGAGATCAACTTCTGATTACGTTCAAAACTGAAGTTCTCTGGCCCAACAGGCTCTGTATACTAGGGCTGCGGTCCCCAACCTCCATGCCAAGGACCAGTACCAGTCTGTGGCCTGTTAGGTGGGACAGGGCCACAGAGCTCCTCCTCCATGAAATTTAGGAAGGTTGGGGGCTCATAGAGAAAATCTGCATCTGTATTTACAGCCGCTGCCGCTGCCATTTCCCATCTCTGACATCACTGCCTGAGCTCTGCAACACCACTCCCCCCCATCCGCCTCCCCACCCTAAAAATTGTCTAAATTGTCCTCCATGAAACTGGCCCCTGGCTCCAAAAAGGCTGGGGACCGCTACCTAGGCAGCAAATCCATAGTGAGCATACTTATGGCCATAGTTACCAAAGTACCTTCTTCTACTTTTATTTCTTCTTCTTCTGCTCAACAACAAGGCAGCCTGTTTTACAATTCATTTGGTTTGCAATGAAAGATGACAGGTTTACTTCTAGTTGATCCTTACCTGAAGGCATATTTTGTGGGAGAGGTTCAGGTTAATGTGTCAGAGATCCCTTCTAAGAATCCCCAACCTGAGGAGGAGCCCAGGACCCCTTCTAATATATTGGAATCTAAGTCCAAATGGGTTTTTTTTGCAAATTCCTCAGGGAAAAAACTTATTCCATATTCCACTTATATTTCTGAGTTCAAGCTCTTCTCTAAAATGGCTTGTGTATACAACTTTATTGTTTTTAATTCTTCAGTGTCTTTGTGATTATGATTTGTATATTTTGTTTAGCATTTAAAAATCAGTCCACTATTCTTTTTTATATGAATCATCAACTATAACTTTGTATTATTTCATTGACTTACTATTCAACATTTTCCCTAATGATAGTATATTTTTATTAGTAGAGGGGATGTTATATTGTTGGAGGGGTAGTACTAGTAGATGGCATATTTTTATAATGGATGTTACGGTTATAGAATGTGATGATCATGAAAAAAGAAAAAGGGCAGGTAAGGTAAACATCCTGATCCTCAACCCTTATAGTCCACACCATATAAAGCACATGATGGATTAGACAACCCAGCATCAAACATAATACTTGCTCTAGAGATGATAAATCACTTTAAATCTCTTACAGAGGAAGTCGGAGTAAACATAAGCACACAAAAATTATGCTAAATGTTTATTTTAATATATATTGAAGTTTAATTATGTGCCAGGGTCTTTGATAGGCACTAGGGATATTTCAATCTTTGTTCTCAGGGTTCTTCCAGTTTAGTCGATGATAAGATAGAAAAAATATCATTACAATAATCTGTGACTAGAGCCACAATATGGAAGTACAGTGTGTCATTGGAACAGTCAGCAGAAGGGGCTAACAAAACCTACGGTATCAGCAAGGTCTCTTAGGGAAAGTGACATTCACACCGAGACTGAGGAAAGAGTTTAAATTGGCCTGTTTTTGTGGAAGGTGAGAGAAGACAGGGTATGGAGGGGAATGTATTTTGGCAGTGGGAAGAGCATATATGAAGATTGGGAGACAAGAGTGCCTGGTGCACAGGAGGGTCTGAAAAACGCCCAGGATGAAGTGCAGTGTTTAAAAGTATGAGGGGCTTGGGAAAAGGTCTAAATTTTAAATTAATTTATAGTCTTTTATATAAGTGCACAGGTACCTTTTGAGAAATTAAAACTCTGACCAAATTAAGATCAATAATCTCTTTCAGAGAAAAGGAGAGGAAGTGGGATGTGTGTGTGTGTGTGTGTGTGTGTGTGTGTGTGTGTGTGTGTGTGTCTGTGAAAGAGAGAGAGAGAGAGATGGGAGTAATAGTCTAATATTTGGTTACCAAGTGACAAAACTGACTCTAGACTTTGGTGAGAAAGAAATAGGGAAACAAAAAAACCAGTGTCTCCCCACTGATCATTTCCCAGTAAAACACTGTAGAAATATGGTGATTCATGTGATAGCTTTGCTTAACCATAAGCAGCTCATATTGAACTGTGTGAAATTGAAGCAAGACAGAACTGGAAAAGAGAAACTTCACAAGTGAATTAAAATAGTACAAATATTGTACAGAAGCTTATTTACTTTGAACCTGAAAAAAACTAGATTAATTTGGAAACTGTACTGTTTAATCCTATATTTTATATTCTCTTTAAAACACATATTTCTGGAAAATGTTTTTGTTTAGACATGAGTATTTACCTTTTGTCTTTACAAGAATTTATCATCATCTGTGCTGAACTAAAAATTCAGTATGCAGTTGGCTTCTTTACTGATACAGTGTAGAGATGACATTACATATGATATTATCATATCAGTCTGATTTAAAGAGCTAAAAGAATGTGTTTATGGAGTTAGCTACACTGCATAAACCTTTTCTTTCATGGCTCTTAGTAGAAAAATAACATCAGCAATAACCAAAATAGTCATACAAATGCATATTTTATAGCCCATAGTCAGACATTAGCTAAAACAGTAAAACATTCTTCAAAGTTTTTAGTAAATGAAAACAAAATATAATTTCTAGTTAAGCATAAGGCTCAACAAAGGGCAAAGTATAAAAATTGTAGAGCATTTTAGCTTTTTTCTCAGCACCACCATTAACTCACTGTGATCTGCATTAAGAAACTAATCGATCAACACTTATGTGCACACATGGTAGTAAAACTCAAGGGAAATCAAGTAAGTGGGAGGGGGGAGGGGGAATAGATAAATTCACACCTAAGAGGTACAATACGCACTAAATGGGTAAAGGGCACACTTATAATTTTGACTGAACCTGTATAAAAGCAAATTATGTAACCAAAATGTGTGTACTCCCGTAATACTGTGAAAAAAAAAAGTCATGATATATTAATATGAACACAACGGCCACTGGGCAATATGAGTCTGAAATGGTTTGATAAAAGTTGCAAGAAAGCCTTTGGAACTTGAAGAAAAAAATAATCCTTCCTCACAGGTGAAAATATGATGCCTGTTCACATATGATCTTTAGGAAAATTTAATGGGATAATTAAAGGAACATTTAGAGAATAAGTACAATTATTGTCTTTAGCTGGTACAAATATATTTCATAACCTGTTTCTTCATTTCCAAGAAAAGTTTCCTTTGGTCTTTCTTTCATAATGAAGTAGGTGTCCAGCATTTAACATTACATTTTAAATCTTGATAGACTTGCAAACAAGTAAAAATGTTTTGTTGTTTTCTATAAAATAATGCCTCTGTTTAAGCCACTGACTTTCCTCATTGTATCATAAATTCATATATAATTTGCGTATTTCTCTCACTCATGGAACACTGGCTTATGCCACTCCCCAAGTGCTTCTCTCCTCTAATAATTGTGGGTTTTTAGCTTTTGTAAGTTCTCTTAGTTTGACTATTTTTTTCCTTTTGAAACACTTTTTATCTTTCCTATTCATTGTTTCTATCATTGCCGCCACTTTTATGTAATTTCTCTTGGTCATTTGGTATTTACGACTTTGCCTAACTTAGCTTCATCAATTTTTAGTGTCAAAAAATTCCAAGATGAAGTTAAAATTACTTTGGTCCCATCAGTTTTGTTTAATTTGTTTTACTGTGTGAAGAAATAATAGGGATTTTAATGAACATAATCTTAATAATTTCTCTGAATCCTCTGAAGTGCTATAATGATCTAAATTATGTCCAAGCTCTCAATTTATCATATGCTAGAAATTAAATAATTATTTCTTTTCCATTTAATATTTTTAAAATTCCACAAGTAGCAAGACCTATTTCAAAGTCATTCAAAATCCTTCTGTGCCAGCCCAATGTAACCCTTTCCTCTTCTTAAATTATACAGCATGTATTTTTTGTACCAATCATTTAACAGTCATTACTTCAGAGAGTAAGTCAGATTTTCAAATATCAAATTAGGTTATAAAACTCTGCAGGCAAGGACTCTGCCTTATATATTTATACATTTTTGGATAACTTGTGTTCAAATTACTTTTTAGAATTTTGTTTTATTTATTTCTAATTCATGGGCCTAACTCCAGCAGATTCTGATTTTGTTGATCATTAATATGTTTTGGAAATTGTAGTTTTTAAAAGCTCCATGAAAAGTTCTGATTGGCAAATTATTGCTAGATCAAATATCTTGTTATAAATGACTAATGCTAGAAAAAACCTCTTAAGGGTTAGGTATATGTTTAGAGTGAAAATGAGAAAAATAAAGAGAATAATATTTGTTGTAATCATCATCCTTGTGTGGAATTTCAAAGGCTACAGAATTGGCAATGGCTTGTTTTATATTTATTTCACTTCTTTTCCAGACTTTAGCAATATTTCTCTTACTGAAAGGATTGATTCCATTCAATTCAATTGGTTCAATCTAATTCAGTTTGGTTCAGTTTGGTTCAATTCAATTCAATCCAAACAATTTAATTTATATCTATGTCTGTTAAGTTCTGTGCTATGCTGTTTTGAATGCAAAGATTTCTGCTTTCAAGTTGCTTATGGCCTAGCAGGAAAGACAAAAGCATTAATTCTATCTTCTGTGATAGGTCCCTTAATAGAAGTAATTGTTATATGTATAAAGACTTAGGGTAGGACTTAAGAGTTTTTGTTTTATTTCTTGCCCGCTCTTAAACTATTTATATACACACACACACACACACACACACACACACACACACACACATATACAATGTATACATGTATATTTATAATATATATACACATGTATAAATTACCATACAATAGTACTTGCCAAATATAAATATGTTTAGCTATCAAAAAGAATAGTTACTAAGAGCCAACCTTAGTAACATTAAGGGATGCTGCTCTAATATTTTATCTCAAGACAATTTTGTGGATTAGAACATGTCCAGAGTCTATAGAAATGAATTTTATGTAATAGTTCAAAAAGATGCAATGTGATCTTTAGAGGATCTATAAACAACTATTGTGGTTAGTTAATAAATTAGCTATGATACAGCTACATGAAATGGATGCCTTTGAGAATCATGGGCAATGAGAGTTTCAGAAAGATAATTATGGAAGTAATTTATGAAAAACTCAATGTGATAACCTGCATTTATCTCTCATTCTGTTATGTCTAAGACCTACACAATTTCCAAATGCCTTGTTGTCCTATACACCACACTCCATCATTCCTTCTCTAGCTGCATATTTGAAGTAGAGAAATATGGGAATAGTTTTAGGTAACTATTTGTATAGTCAGACCTAGACGTCAACTTGAGAAAATCTGGCCAGAAGTTAGGAAATAATATCACATAGTGAGCCAACTTAACCAATTAGACTCAAGACTTGGAACCAAAGTCCAGTATATTCCAGAAATTCCCCAATTAGAAGTGTTTTTGCATCATTTGCTTTGGACCTCAGGATGGGGTGATCTTAAATGATAAGGTTATTGCTATGGGAAGAGCAGGATCCTTGGGCAGGACAGAGGTGCTTCTAATATCTTTAGGTATGGAATTTCCTCTACTCTGTAATTCAGAACTGATCTCTCCAGTATTAGCGATAACTTTGTTTTTAAGGTGTTTAGACTGAGCTTATGTCCATTAATTCACATCTTTTCCTCCCTACTAGTGTGAATTTCAAGTGATGACATTATGGGTCCAAGAGACAAAGCAGGGTGCTAGATAAAATGGGAGCAACAAGGAGAATGTGATCAAAGTGGTTTGTGTGGTTGCTAAAGACTCCTGAGATGTGCTGATATCTAAATTGAATCCTGAAGTAGGGATATGACTTTCCTGGAGATAAGGACAAGAATTCTAGAACAATCACCCTCCATATTACCAGACTGGGAAAGTACAATACAAATATATTTCCAAATAAAGTGGGAACTTGCGAAGTGGCTTTATATGAAAACAAATGGTCTTGAAATTCATAACAATTATAGTCTACTCTTGATAATCCACATTAAAGAAGGGGAGTACAGTTGTAAGAAAAAATGTAACTTTTTGCAAATTGCAATGGAAAATGTAATTTTTTTGTATATATTTAGATACTAAACTTGAATTCTGGGTAGGAATGTTATTTGGATGCCAATAAAATGAGATGTAAATCCATTAGGAGATATTTTGAACTGGAAGCGCTTGAGGTTATTAACAAAAATCTGCCTGGCATTAAAGGTGCTTCAAATATTACTTGCTATAACAAGTCCCCTAAATAATTGGCTTCAGAGACAATAGTCCTTGCAAAAAGAAATCAGAAAGCTGTATGACCCTACAAACTGCAACTTTCTGTTGATTCACCTAACCCAATGTATTCATCTACCAATGGAGTTATGGGTGAAAGTTGACTTTTCTTGTACCCCAACAGTGTTATACTAACTCCTTTGAATTTTTATGCAGGACATTCAAGTTTATATGTGTGAAATTTCAACTGTGGAGAAAGTCAGCCTAATTCTACAACTAAAGTATAAAATAGAAACAGTATACAATTGTGTCAAAGTCAGTTCTGATTGGTGGAGTGCTAAGCTGTACAATGTGAATGGAAAAAAGATCATGAACTTTTGAGTACAACAAAAGGCTGATGCCATTTCTGTCACTGATATAAAGGATGGTGGGAGGGAGGCCAAAAAGTGTGTGGTATGATAACCTGATCATCATTCTGCCATTGAGAAGACATAAGGAGAAGATATAACCTCATAAATAATAGTATAATGTCTCTCTTGCTGTTATATTATGATGGTAATTGTTTGGACAAATTGCTTACTGAGACTCTCTCTGCTTTAGGGGACTAAGCAAAGAACTGATCCTATGTAATCACTCAGCAGGCTGTCTTAAGGATTATGCATATAAATGCAGACATGATGCTTTGACAATGCTCTTATGTCTCAGGGCCTTCAAAATTTGAAAAAACACAGGCTTGGAATTTTCCCCAAGTTAAAGAACTGACATAACTGATTTTTCAGTCGTTTGTGGCCACAAAATACTTTAGCAGATCCAGAAGCTTATGGTTTTCTCTAGCATTGGAGTCTGCTGCACCAAGGAACAGTGAAATAGCTGTGAAATTAAGGGAGCTCCAATGAAAACTGTTTGTCTAGTTTAGCTACATGAGGTTAGCTACATACATGTTTATGGATTCTCTAACAACTTCATGTTACATAGTACCACTTTTTGAACCTTTAAATAACTTGCCCTACCTATATTAAATTAATTTTCTTTTCACTTTGAGGAACAGCCATGTGTGGGTAATTGGCAAATGAAAAGAAAACTAAATATAAGTAGAACAAATTATTTTTGTTTTCCTCCCCCATCTTTTTTTTTTTTTGGTTTGTTTATTTGTTTGTTTGTTTTATTAATTAGAAACTTCAGGCATAGAAATATTATTTTCCCAAAATAATAATTTGTTTTTAATTGAACTATAATTATAGCACAATGTCATTTTCTTAGCAGGTCAACTGTCAGGAGGAGAGAAAGAAGAATGAAGGAAGAATGGAAGTGTCCTGAGTCATGAAGTTCAGAGCATTCTCATTGTTGTAATGCCTCAAAGAAACTGTTTCTGGTCGGAATCTAGGCTTTATTGGATGGACCTTCTTGTTGTTACCAATCATGTACATCTCTATCCAAATACAGTATTGCACTTTCCTGTTTACTTGTCTATCCCTGGCTCTGTGGGATTTTTGAAGTGCTTGGTACAATACATGCTTGCTGAATGGATGAATGAATCAATCTATCAATGAAGAATTGAACTGACAATAAAAGAACTCTTATCAATTTGGAAAATAAGTTTTAGCCAATAACATATATGTGACTCTTGTCCCTGTTTAATTTATATTCTTTAACACACTTTACTTCATATTCACCCACCGAGAAACAAAGGCACAGAAAAGATTAAGCATTTGCTGTTGTACTGTATCGGAAACAAAAATAGCAACGTCGTTTTTTTTTTCTTTAATATACTTTGGCAAATACTGAGAACATCTGTTTAAATTACTGGAATATTAATTTCTTCACATTTATTTTCATTATGATATGTTCTCAAGCCCTATGCATTTTTGAGGATTAATCTGAATATTACCTCTACATTGTTCAGATTCATGATGGTGATTTATAGTTTCATCTAACATACTACAAATTTAGATATTTTAGTGAAAAAAATGGAAACTCGTTTGATAAATAAGAATCTTACTAATTATACTTGTTTAAATGCAGAAATATCTTGTTTAAAAGGAAATTAATCAAATGATTTTGTAAACTTGAATAGTTGTAGGCATCCTCAGCAATGTCCAATTTCTCGTTAAATGGCTTTATTTCAATATAAATCATTTAATGTTTATTAAAAAGAAGGAAAAAAACTAAATATAAACCAACTAGTAATTCTGGGTTCTTATTTTTAAAGCAGTGATTCTCTTAATTGTTTGTCAACCAGGTGCAACACATCAAAAATGTAGGCTTCCCCCAAACTTGAGAATATAAGAACTCATATTTAGTGAAAGAATGATCTAGGTTTAAGTATAAATTAATTCATACTTATAAATATGATAAAAATTGTTCTAGGTGCATCACTTTAATTTCATTGGATATATGTTTATAATTTCTCTGTTGGAACCATAAAGCTAGAGGTGCCAAAGCCAATTTTTATGTTTTTCATCTTGAAAACATCCTTTTAAATACTTATAAAGAAACCATTCTAAAATGTAAACAGCAGATACATAAGAATATTAATAGATTGGAGTAAGGAAATCTTATGAACTCAAAACAAAGTAACTCAGAAAGAATGTAAATAGGCTTATTGTAGGAAAATTAGAACATAGCTATGTATGTACAGTAGTGGTCTAATAAATCAGTTGAAATGATAAAGATCTTAAAGGTAAATTTAGTTTTAATAAACTAGATTTAATTCAGTAGAACATGAAGCTTAGTCAAAAAGGAATAGTTGAAGAAATAAGGCATTTACTAAACATACCCTGACATTTTTAAATGAAAAAACAAATAAGCAAATGTAAAAGAAAAAAATACATACATACATACTTACTATTAGTAACATATTTCTTAGAGTAAGCATTTCCTTATAAATTATGAACTTTTTTTGTAAAAACTCAAAATGATCTTATTAAGGAATTACTAGTTTGGGGGCTTATTTGTTTTATATTTTCCCTTAATTTTTAAAATTAATTGACTTTTTTGTTAACATAGTTTCTGGTTTACAGAAAAATTGATCAGAAAGTACAGGTAGTTCCTATTTCTCCCTCCCTACCCACACACCATTTCTCTTATTAACTTCTTACTTGGGTGTAGTACATTTGTCACCATTAATGAACCAATATTGATACATTATTATTAACCAAAGCCCATAGCTTACATTTGTGTTGTATAATTTTATGAGTTTTGACAAATACATAATGTCATGTACCCACCATTACAGTATCATGTAGAATAATTTCCCTGTTCTAAAGATCTTCTGTGTTCCACCTATTCACCTCTCTTCCCTCTCCCCTACTTCTGGCAACCACTGAACTTTTTGCTGACTTTATAGTTTTGCCTTTTCCTCAGTGGCACATAGCTGGAATAATACAATATACAGCTTTATCAGACTGGCTTCCTTCATTTAACAATATACATTTAAAGTTCCTCCATAACTTTTCATGGCTTGGTAGGTCCTTTCTTGTATTGTTGAAAAACATTCTATTTTCTGGATATACCACAGTTTCTTTATTCACTCACTTATAAAACAATATCTTGGTTACTTCTACTTTTTGTGAGTCATTTTTAAAATATGAGACTATACGTACACAACCAAATCATATATTGTAACAGGGATTATCACAGGAAAGAACTCTTTGAGAATCTGAAATAATCCTTTTTCCTTCCTCTTTACTCAATTTATCTATTCTCCTTTCTCTTACATGGAATTCAAAGGCAAAATTTTTCAGATAAGTAGGCATCTCACATTAAGCAACCTTAAAATAGTGCTTCTTAAAGGATGCGCCAAGTAGCATCTACATGAGAATCATCAGGGATGCCTATTAAGATTTAGATTCTTGGACCCTACCCCTGATCTACTGAATCCGAAATTCTGGGGATGAAGTCCAGAATATTTTTACAAAGATCATGTGGTGTCTACTGTCACTAAAGTTTGAGGAGATGACCACTTTTTTAATTATCTTGTGTTATTGATAATATATAACATGCTTTCTACAAACATTTGTGGAAGTCTCAGAACTGGAAAGAGGAGGGTTCAATCTAAACATATGGTCAACCTCAGGTAGAAAGAAGTAATTTTTATGGAACTGTCCTAAGTAGTAAGTAAAATATTTTTTGATTCTGTGTTGTTTCCCTCTAGCATTCTTTGGGAAAGAAATGCAGGCTATTATCCTGAATCATTTACATATTCTAGTCTTTTCTTCATCATACTGAAGGTACCCAGAAGAATTACTTCACTGTTCTCAACCCATTACATAGATTCACATTCTTAAAGGGGGCTTATATACAGATATTGTTTCTTTAAAACTGAAAAATTGTTATAGTTCAATAATAGTTAATATTTTAGGTAATTATTGAGATTAACATTTCCTGCATTTCTTTTATTACTCTCTTCCCCCTCTCCTTTTTATTCAGCAAAATGTAATGCTTCAGGGTGTGGGATAATACAACTGAGTTGCTGATTGGATTTGCAAACTCATAGCATAAATAGTAGCATTGAAAACCAAAACATTCATTTGTAAAAGACAAGTTTTTTGAGAAAATAACAATATTTTTGAAAATTGACAAGAAAAATTCTAAAAAGCAGTGTGTCAGATTTGTGTCCCAAACAGGAAACTGGTAACAAAATACAAGATGATGTAAGAGCTAACTTTTATTTGTAAAACATAATATCAGGTAAGTATGATAATTCCATTTATTATAAGAGATTTTCCACTACATAATGCACCATTGCTCTGTAAGCTCAAATACACAACCTTCCTGATATAGTTTTTACCCATAATATAATCCTCTCTTCTGGAACTTGGATTACTTTTGCTGAGAAAAAAGGTGTGGGTAATCTTAAATTTGTCTAAACATTCACTTCAAAAAGGGAGTGTTATTGGAACATTCAATGCTCATAAATATGAAATCTATACATATTAAATGAAAACTATGTCCTCTGGATGTGAATCTCAGGATTGAAATTTATTTCTTCTACGTATACTAAGATTATCTAAAAGAAATATACATTTAAAAATTTGATAACTTTTCTTTCTGTGTTTTCCATTTATTCTATATCATGCCTTGAGTTTTTGTATCAATAGAAATATGTATATATAAGGAGAAATGTCACTGAAGGTGAATTGAAGAGAAAATATAGGAGACATATCAATAATAATGTCTAGCTTGGATGTTAGAGTCATATAGTCAGAATTGATTCCAGACTCCACCACCTACTACCAACTCTGGATTTTCTCATTTGTAATATGAGAATAATATCTACCTTGCAAGATTATAGGAGGCATAAATGACAAAATATACATAAAGTAAGTAGACTAGTGTCTGACACAACAAGCATTCAATCTTGTCATTCTCAATCTTATTGTTCTTGTCATTTATTATCTTATGAATTGCTGTATGTAGAACTTAATGTCTTAAATTCTTATCTATTATTCTTATGATCAGAATAATCAAACAGTATAAATTAATGATGGTCTACATTGAGAATTTCTTACTACAAACATAATTTTGTAGATCTTATACAGGCAAAACCTGCTATTCATTTCTATTAGTTGCATGCCATAGGATTTGAGTTTCCATATTTATTTATTTATTATTTATTTTTATTTTTTTATTCCAGCATATTACAGGGGTACAAATGTTTAGGTTACATATATTGCCTTTGCCCCACCCAAGCCAGAGCTTCAAGCATGTCCATCCCCCAGACACTGCTCACCGCACCCATTAGGTTTGTCTATACCTATCCTCCCTCCTCCCCTCGCATCTGCCTGACACCCAATGAATGTTACTACTATATGTGCACTTAAGTGTTGATCAGTTAATACCAATTTGATGGTGAGTACATGTGGTGCTTGTTCCATTCTTGTGATACTTCACTTAGTAGAATGGGTTCCAGCTCTATCCAGCATAATACAAGAGGTGCTAGATCACCATTGTTTTTTGTGGCTGAGTAGAATTCCATGGTATACATATAACACATTTTATTTATCCACTCATGTATTGATAGGCACTTGGGTTGTGGAAACAACCCAAGTAGTTGGTGGAGTCTTTGCAATTGTGAATTGTGCTGCTATAAACATTTGAGTGCAGATGTCTTCTTTATAGAAAGTCTTTTGTTCTTTTGGGTAATGGAATTGCTGGATCAAATGGTAGTTCTACTTGTAGCTCTTTGAGATATCTCCATATTATTTCCACAGAGTTTGTACTAGTTTGCAATCTCACAAGCAGTGTATGAGTACTCCTATTTCTCCACATCCACATCAACATTTATTGT